>PVJN01012472.1:0-51245 GCA_004026805.1 Lasiurus borealis
CTCTAGACTAATCATTTCCCAGAGTCAGGTGCTGGAGTAGATGTGTAATCATGTAGCAATTTACATTCTTAAGCGTTAATTTCCCACAGTGTTGTCACTGGATTTCAGAGTGGCAGTGATCTGTTGAGTCCTTAGCCTACTAGAGTCTGTAGGGCATTTATTACCTCCTTTTAGTAGCTGCAATCTGGTGCGTTCATTGTGAATTCTCCAGAATGCCCGTCAGTCATGAGTCATGGGTATTTAACTAATACAGTTCTTGCAGAGACCTTCAGATTCCCATGATGCTTATCATTTTTCTCAGAAAAAGATATATTTGTTCTTTGTCAATAAATGTCTTTACTAAAGTCAATAATCCTTTGACAGTAATCTTCCTACCAACTAACCACAGCACTTTGTAGCTTTTCTAAATTGCCACCAAGAATTGGTATAAATAACTTTCATCCCAGAATACTGGAAATCTTTCATATATCTCTCATCTTGAATATTGACTTATTTTAGAATAGATGGAATGGGGTTTTCTTTGTTCATTTCCTTTTGTTCCGTGTTCTGATCAATATGTGATGGGGTCAGTACTTTCCTAGAGCCCCTGTGGTATTGTAGGTCAAATGTATGGCAATCAGAAAAAGCTCTTACAGAGAAAGGTTAAATATGTAACACAAAAAGGGATCCAGGTCTTCAGCTTGGAAAAAAGGAACTCCAACTGGGATTATAGTTTTCAGATGTGCTCTCTGTTATTCAAGATTCCCACCCCGAAACACCATCTGCTACCCATCTGTAGTAATAATGATCTTTTATATCTGTCAAATGCTTGCAGTTTATATAACCTTCTATATATTCTTATAATACTCTGCAGTTAACTAAACTGAAGCTTAAAGGTTAATCAACGTGCCCATGTTCTTAACACTAATATCTGGCAGAGTTAGAGCTATTAATAGAACTCAGGTCTCTGTTCCTTAATTTAGAACTGTTTCCTCTGTGCCCCAACTGCTTTTTCCTCAAAGAGAGGGGATAAATCCAGGGCACATCTCATACTTTTGCTTTATTTCATGATAAAGCATGGACCAAGCAAAAGTAAATGTTAAAGACTATACTCCCATTTCAACTGCATAATTACAAATATTTTTCTGTATACTTATTAGCTCTGGGTTATCCCTTGATTATATAAAAGAGAGTTGAGGAAAAATAAGAGATTATAAGTGTTATATTCTCTTTTTTTTTTTGTAATGAATATTTCTTACAAGCTAAATGAAATCTCACATCTATGCAATATAACAAAAAGCCAGGGACCATAAGCATAATGACTGGAATAACGGTTCGACAGGTTGCCATGAGGTGCATTGACCCCCTCTCACTCCCCATCCCTGTTGTCTCTCCCATCCCCCAGCCCAGGAGCAATGGCTCACAGCCTCGAGCTATGCACACATGATTTCGTGCGCTGGACCTCTAGTCTTTAATACAGCAGGGCACGCTTGTTGTGATGCCAGTGTCTTCGCAGCAAAATTTAAATTTTAGATTCTTACTACTAAAGTAGGTTTCTAACTGGAAATAATTTACCCTTCTTCACTCAATTCTGACTTGGCCCCTAAGTGTCAGGATTTAGACATCTGATGAATACATAGGCAGATATATGGGAAGAGTAGCCTTTGTATTGTAAAGACCTTTTGTTTTGCAAATGTCCATTGATGATGTAGACTGGTAGGCAAGTAATCCCCACAATGGCTTAAACAGGAAAACTCGGTCAACAAGGTAGAGAAACCAGTAGGAACGTATTGGGCAAGAGCTCTTTTACTTGGCCAGTGACACTTGTAGTAACTTGTGATGTGCCGGACTTGGTACCTGATTGTATGAAGAGGTAACATTGCTCTTGCCTGATGTGTAACTGACTGACTTTCTTCCTTCTTACTGTTTTTTGTTTGTTTGTTTGTTTTAATCCAGCTTCAAACACTGATTCAGGAGACTGACCCTGGTGCAGATTACCGCATTGATAGAGCTTTGAATGAAGCTTGTGAATCTGTAATACAGACTGCCTGCAAACACATACGATCGGGAGACCCAATGTAGGTTATCTGGTTTTGGTATTTATCCATATTGTATTTTATTTGGCATTGTTGTAGCACAGGGAACATTCCCTCAACTTCATAACTGGAATTTTGTTAAATAGCAACACATACCAACCTTTGTTAGAACTAATATGGGAATTGAGGCATCAGCTCTGCCTCGTCCGTGATGTGGAGGCCCCTAGACCCAGCATTGTGATTATATTGTTGATAGGGACTGAGCATAGGTGGGTCTATACTGGTGGTCGACAAACTGCGACTCATGAGCCACATGCGGCTCTTTGGCCCCTTGAGTGTGGCTCTTCCACAAAATACCATGGCCTGGGCGAGTCTGTTTAGAAGAAGTTTAAGTTTAAAAAATTTGGCTCTCAAAAGAAATTTAAATCGTATTGTATATTAGGTCACTGAATGAATTTTATTTCATGGTCAAATAAAAAAGAGAGAGAAAATCTCAGGATAAAGTGACACATGCTTTGACTCTATATTTTTCATCCTGTTTGTATATTGGCTCATATATATTGGCTGCTTGATCACCATCAGAGAATAATTAATTTTCATTGAAATATAAAACAAAATGTGATGATTGGATACGGGAATCATGGGCAAAATGAACTCTGAAGTTGTATACAAGACGTAGGAAAGCTGTAAAATTTTATAATGAAATATTTAAATCACATGCATTCGTTTTCGTCCATATGATATGCAAAGAGCTCTTAAAAGCAGATTGCAAGTAAGAATAGGTTTCCCATTGTAAACAAATCTTTATACTCTACAACCAGCAGTACCCAACAGTAAAATGAATGTAGACCTGTTGTCATGGTTCTGCAGTGCATGCACTCCTGCTGTTCATACTGTGGGAGGGGATTAAAACAAGATAATCTTCCGTAAAGCTTTTTGTGTGGTTGGAGTAGACAATCACACTTAAGACTAATAAGCATATTTCCCAATATAAAATAATGGCATTAACTATAGAGGGGACAAGGGAGAGGGAGGAAGAAGTAAACTACTGCAAATTAAAATAGATTTAAGATACTATCAATTAAATCCAGTGTGTGGACCTTTTCTGCATCCTGATTTGAATGAATATGTAAAAAAGGAATAAAATAATTGGAAATTTTTAAAAATTAATTTATTTTGGTAGGTAATGATATTACATTCTCATTATAGAGAAACAAGCTAAAGTACTTACAGTGAAATGATTTGCTTCAAAATATCAGCAAGGGCGGACAGTTAAAACAACCTGGGCCTTAGGAAGATAAAGCTATGTGAAGAAGTGTGTGTACTGGGAAGTGTTCATAATGAACAGTTAAAAATAAAGCAGCTGCTCATGGATCTTGTGCAGGCTGAGTCCTAAGTGCTGAGTGACTCGCAAGCTGATAGAAGGCTTAATCGGTGTCAGGGCGAGTAAGTGCCTGATAGCCCTAAGAAATAACAGAATGGCTTTTCTACAGACCCGGGGAATACTGATGTGAGAATTCTGCGCATATTCTCAGAACTCTTCTGTCTCGTGTTACAATTTCACCCCTGTTTTATGCCCAGGATCCTCTCGTGCCTGATGGAACATTTATACACAGAGAAAATGGTAGAAGACTGTGAACACCGTCTGTTAGAGCTACAGTATTTTATCTCCCGAGATTGGAAGTGAGTATTTTGAAACCAGTGTAAGTGTAAATCTTAGCCTGTTCTCCTGTATAGTCAATATCCCTTGTATTTTTAAAAAATAGTAAGAATTTGTTTTTGTTAATTTCTGGGATAGCCAACAACTTTAATCCCTGAAAAACCTCGTTCTTACTTTCAGAACCGTATCTAAAAATAGAGGCAGCCCATGCAATTTGTCCCTAAGTTTCCCATTCACTGCTACTTTGTGTTTTGTTTTTTTTAAAGTACGTTTTTATTGACTTCAGAGAGGAAGGGAGCAGGAGAGAGAGATAGAAACATCAATGATGAGAGAGAATCATTCATTGATCGGCTATCTCCTGCAGGCACCAATGGGATGGAACCTGTGCCCTGATCAAGAATCAAACCATGACCTCCTGATTCATAGGTCGACACTCAACCCCTGAGCCGTGCTGGCTGGGCTTCACTGCCACTTGGGAAGTCAGGATCAAATGTTTTTGATATCACAGATACCATCTATCTAGAGAGAACTTGGCACCTTTGAAGCAGCAGAAGTGTCTTCAAATGTGTTTCTAAGTAGACAATAGTAACACTTTTATTTTTATTGATTTGTACCGGGTATGGGAATTTGCTTTTATTTCTTTAACTATTCAAAGTTATTGAATTTCTTCTATCTTAAGAGGCTCTTATCAATAAGTAACAACTTATTGTTAGCCAAAAAATAAGGGGAGGAGATGAGATAGAAGAAGGATCTACTATTGCTATCAGAATCACTGTAATTTATTGGCTGCAATTCCCTCCTCTCTCCAGGTCTTATTCTCCCTCCCTACCTCCAAAGCAGCCACTAGGGTCTGGCTGCTCCTGCTTCCCATGTTCAGCTGCTTCCTGATCCAGTTGTTTAAGCCACTGTACTTTGATCATTAACTTTTCCTGGGGATTAATAGATACTTTACCCACATGCTTTACTAGAAAGATTACTTGAAAATTCGATGTGTTTCTGTTTCTGTTTCCTGAAATTTGCTTTGGAAAAGACTACAGAAAGCTGGGTGGGAATTTCCTTGTGCTTACTCAGGCCATCTAAACTGAAAGAGCAGAGTTGACTGAGTTTACTACCTTAACAAAATCATGTTTTTTCCTCTTTTGTGATTCCTTCAGCCCTGATCAAAGGATGCTTCATAGTCATAAATGCTGCTCATTAAATATTATTAGCCTTTTTTCCTTCCATTAAGTAGCACTCCTTCAAAATTGACTTTATGACGTGGACAGAATTAAGCATTCATTGATCTCAGGCAGAGAAGCAGCAGGCTTATTGCCTAATGCACCGTCTCCAGAGTCAACACTAAATGTCAGTTTTTTAAATTGATAAGCATATTCAGGTAAACTAAAGTTATAATGGCCTTACCTTGCATAGGGAATAGAAGAGGAACAGTTTTACTAGAAAGGAGGTTGAATGAGAGATTCTGTTTATCTTGCCATTTCCTGCTCTTACCAAATCTAGTGTATCAAGTAGGATTGAACTTCATGTATGCTTAAAAAAAAGTGTTGAGTAAAAAGTTGTGGATTGCCTGCTGATAGCTACAACCTTTATTTTTTCATTTTAGCCGGGACATGTTAGTACTGAGTCTGTTATTGAAGTATAGTGTGCCTTACATAGGCAAGATAACCTCTTTGAGGTAGAACTTACGTTTTCTGTACTAAGGTTAACAAACTTCTGCAGATTGACCACTGTATGTTCTCAAAGAACAAATTCAAGAGCATACGTTTGCTTACCTGCTATCTCCGCTACCCTGGAGGTGATTATTAAAATTACTATTTTTTAAATCCTCACCCGAGGATATGTTTTTATTAATTTCAGAGAGAAACATTGATCAGTTGCCTCCCATATGTACCCTGACCAAGATCAAACCTGCAACCTTTCAGTGTATGGGACAACGCTCCAACCAGCTGAGCCACCCGGTCAGGGCTGGAGGTGGTTATTAATGAGTACACAAGCACATTGGAAAAGCCTTAGCATGTGTTAGAAGGAAGGGTATAGTAAGAGTGGTTATCTTTTAACTCTTAACTTTATAGACTGGATCCTGTCTTATACCGCAAGTGCCAGGGAGATGCATCTCGTCTCTGCCACACCCATGGCTGGAACGAAACCAGTGAATTTATGCCTCCTGGAGCTGTGTTCTCTTGTCTATACAGACATGCCTACCGCACAGAGGAGCAGGGCAGGAGGGTATGCGTCACTGTTTACTTCATTTCTTCTTGTTGCCATTTGTTTTTTCATTAGTTTCCTATACATTGTTCTGATTTCTGGCATCCTGGGAAAACTTCGTTATTAGTGTATCTGCAGGGAGGGGGTGCTGCATACCAAAAGCTTCTTCATTCAGAGAGTGCACACAGTGTCCTACCAGCTCCTTCTGCCTGAGTTTATGTTTTTAATAAAGCAAGTCAGGATATTTCCAGTTTTTTCTTTATTGAAATCTAAATCACAAATACTTAAGTTCTGCTGCCTCCAACATTATTTAGCTTTAAAGATCCATTAGAAGCTCTTTGCCAAGATACAAATTGTTTTTCGTCTTCTGCTCTTGGCCTTAGAACACATATCGCCTGTATTCATAGGCCTCTCCCATAGCACACTGGTTGTGTGGAGCAGAAACCGCCATACCCCAGGTTCTTGGTATTTGTCTGCCCTGGATGCCACCTTTTGTTAGGATATTTGTGTGGGTTTGCTCTCAGGCAACGTTTACTGCCTTCTGGTGCCACTTGATGTGCTGCTTGCTCTTCCAGGTGACCTTTTAAAGCCTCTGAGGTACTAATCGCATTCCAGTCCTGCATTTGTTACAGAAAATAGAGATGCTGTTATTTCACATGCATACAAATACCCTTTCTGGGCTTAATGCAGAAGTCTGACTAAGTGCAGTATTCAGAATGAGGAGACCCAGGTAGAAAGAAAGGTTGTACTGCAGTCTTAACCCAGCTTTTATCCTGCTATGTAAGAAAACATGGGAATTTATTGCCTTTTTCTTCGTATGCTGAGCTTGTCATTAATCCCAGGAGCTGGCATCTTGGTAGTCACTAGTATAGGCTGATATTCCTGTCTTAACAAACAAAGGATTGGAAGCTGTCTTTTTAAAATATAGTATACTTTTTTTAAAAATTGAAGTAAAATTCATCTAACAAAATGAACCATTGTAAAGAGGAAAAACTTGTAGTATTTAGTATATTGACAAAGTCATGCAACCACAATATCTAATTCTAAAAAATTTCCATGTCCAAAAAGGTACCCCGTGCCCTTTAAGCAGTTACTCTCCATCTTCCCCTTCCCCCCAGGCGCATGGCCCCCCACCCCCTTTAGGAAGAGAGAATATCTCTACCTGGCAGTGACACTTTCTCACAATCTTTCCGAAAACACCAGTTTTCTTCTCTTTCACTTTCTTCTAATTCTAACGCATCTATAAGAGTCTGATTCTAACCTGTAGTGACTTGCTCTGCTGTTGTCTGCTTGTCTGAGTTTAGGTAAATTTGAACTCAGTTCTCCTATTCGGGGTGTTTTCTCTCCTGAATTGGACCCAACATTCTATTCTACATTCTTGGTGTAATTGCAAATTAATCTGCTGAACAGAAACTTTCTAATGTAACCTGAACAAATTCAGTTCACTTTTTATTAGGATATTCTGCAAAAAAGGATGTTGTTCCATATAGTATATTAGAATAGGCCCAACGTATAACCTCATTCCAAAAAGGGTGGGTTTTTAGAAGCCTCCTAGAACATTTAATTATTGTTCTGGGAAAGATTCAAGGTACAAAGTTATTTGTCAGTTTCCTGGCATTATCAGGTGTCTTAGTTTTGGTACCGTTAGAATGCTTTGCTTGTTCTTATGTAGCTTTCGCGGGAGTGCCGAGCTGAAGTCCAGAGGATCCTACACCAGCGTGCCATGGACGTTAAGCTGGATCCTGCGCTCCAGGATAAGTGCCTGATTGACCTGGGCAAATGGTGCAGTGAGAAAACAGAGACCGGACAGGTAGGTGACATCATCATATTCATGATTACCATGTTATATAAGAGTACAAACCCCCATAAAATCCATTTCTCTTTACTTCATGGACAGAATTTATTCTATTATTTTGTGATCTCTCTATAAGAAATCTTTAGGAAAATTTTCTGTTTGTTCTCTGTAATCAAGAATAATTATACTTTTACTAAGCGTTTAGTTTGTTTTTATATTACTTTGTAATTGATTGTTTTCCCTCTCTGTGTTGCCTCTTACAACACCTAGAGTCAAAGAAAGGTATGGTCTGCCTCTAGCAAGTATGTAAGATTTTGTGGTAGGTGTTTTATGTGGTAACTTACTACTTGCTCCATCCCATTTTCTTTAACATAATTTCTTCTTTTTAGACTCATTTTTTAATTCATTTTATTTTATGGGAGTTTTTTTCTCTCATTTTTATAAGCCACATTTAACCTTTTTTAGGGAGGAATCTGTATAAATGTTTGTATGCATGAATAGTGCCCTACAACAGTGCTACAGGATATGTGGGAATGGACTTTTCCCATCTAGTAATGGATGAAATTGAGGCTCAGAGAAGGGAAGTATATTGACTCCCTATTCCTAGCCAGGCATTTGTTTCATTATATTATAATCACCTTCCATAAAGAAGGAACAGCCCCCAAGAATTACATGCATGCTGTAAATGGTTCCTTAGGGTTTTGTGCCTAGTGAAAGAAAGGGGGGTTGGAGGTGGGGAAGAAAAGAGGTACATTATTACATTCTGTCAAATTAAGTGGGAAAGTGGCTTGTCTTCTCTCTCAGTGCAGGGAAACTAAGCAGTGAGGAATAGCTACTTGTTTAAAGTCCCATTGGTACTTGAACAAGACGTGAACCCAGGTTTCCAGGTTCTGTTTGTACCGCTCCACAGCACTCACTGTGATTAAACTAGAACAGGAATTAGATGTTTTTAAGAAGTAGTAGCTGCTTACGCAGATCTGTTGAGCCTGGGAATATCATTTTTAGCAGTTGGCTTTCTGGGCCTACTATAGCTCTGTCTAGTTTTTTGTTGGAAAACGCCTTTTGTTTTGCTGTCTGCTGCCTCTGTCTAATGAAACAAGGGATATGGTCATACCGAATCCCAGGAAACAGTTTCCTTTCACACTGCCTGGAAAGTAACATTGAGAAAGCTGCATTGTGAATCTGAACTTGGGACAGGATTCCTTGAATGGGATTTTTCCCTTAGCCATTTATTTTATGTCTAAAAGTACTATGCATTTTCCTTTAGGGTTGTATAATTCCCACAGCTCTTCTCCTTCCTTCCCAGTCTAATTTCAAAATAGAGATTCTTGCAGAATACTAAGTTAAACTTGGTTCTTTAACTGAAAAATAGCTGTTGGTGGGATTTGAAAAAATGAGCTGGTGTTATACTTAACAACCTCTGAATTCCTAAGAGAAATGGTAACAGTCTGATGCTGCAAGGTAGCTCCAGCTCAGTTTTCCAAAGCCCAGAAAGGCAGCCTTTAGAGAGAGACCCCAGCTATAGTGTGCTCCTCTGTTGGCAGTTTCTCGGGAGGGTCCTTTATGGGGGCCAGCGTTAGAATCCCAGGCTTGCAGGAACTCTCAGCTCCTTGCTGTGTTTAAGATGCTGGGTCCCCGCCTATTTTGCCCATAAAGAGTCTTAGAATATTTCATGTCTTTCACTGTGAATTTATTGTCCAATGATCATTATCAAAACACAGAAATAAATGGAATGGCAGGGTGTTGATGGAATGGAATAAAGGCCTGATAAGATTTTTAGACTCTGAGGACACCTGAACACTGATTCTTGCTGGATGTTTCGATTTGGCCTTCTGGAGGATTCACATGGCTCAACCCTCTTAACCACCCTGTTACATCAAGCAGTTATCTTTCCAACCATCCCAATTTGGAAATAAATAAAACTTCAGTGGTCGGTTCAGTGAAGTAGTTTTAAAATTAAAAGGAAAAAAGGACCACTGAAAAGGAAGTAGACACTGATACCTCAGCTTCCCTTGATCATTTATGTAATTGACAAGCCCCAAATGATTGCCTTTTTGTTTGCAGGAGCTTGAATGCCTCCAGGATCATCTTGATGACTTGGCTGTAGAGTGTAGAGACCTAGTTGGCAACCTCACCGAGTTGGAATCGGAGGTAAGCAGTTTGCAGCTCTTAGAAGGAAAGTGCCCTTTTCTTTGTTCTTAGTCCTACTGCCTCTGGATTCTTGAGAATACAGATTCTCTGGAAAACAAAAGAAACCTGGTAACTTTCTGTTTGCTTTATAAAGAATATTGTGATGCTTCCTGAACTTCACCCTTTCCTCATTTCTCCAGAAAAACATTCTATCTGTTTAGCTGTTTGGTTTATTTCATAAATTCAATTTATCACAGTGATTAGACCCATCTTTTCTTTCCCCTTTAATAAAAAATAGCAGCTACACTTTAAATCTCTTAATCTCATTCAAGAAGAGTCTAGACATTCCTGTTATCTTCCACTCTTTCAGTTAGGTCATTTGCTAATGTTTATATGTTTAATAAAATAAAAGCCTGGGATTTATAGTTAAACATGTAGGGTTGAATACATATGTTTATCTCTATTCCATCTTGAAATCCACTAAAATATACAAAATAAAATTTAAAACCTCATAAGCTTAGGTGTATTATTTAAAATTCAGAGCTTATTATTGGGGAGGGAGGCATCTAAAAATGTTTAAATTGTTTTGTGGGGCAGAGACCCGGAAAACAGAAAATTGCCTCCCCCCCCCCCCCCTTTTTCTTTTCCTCAGAGGAAAGGAGAGAGAGATAGAAACATCAGTGATGCGAGAGAATCATTGATTGGCTGCCTTCTGCATGCATCACACTGGAGATAGAGCCCGAAACCTAGGCATGTGCCCGACCTATAATCAAACCAGTGACCTTTTGGTTCCTAGGTCAGTGCTCAACCACTGAGCCACACCTGGCTGAGCGAAAACTGATTTTTTTTAAAACAAAAACAAAATCAGAAGCCTTTTAGAATTATTTAAATTGTCAGTACGTAAAATTAGACATTTCTCAGCTACTCCTTTTTCTTTCTGTTTTTCAAAGGTTTATTGCTTTCTTTCATGTTCTGACAACTCCTCTCCCATTCACGTTGTTCTTGTGGGCTTTTAAGGACATTCTGGAGTGTGTAACTCTTTAAAGGAAGCTGTTATTTCAGCAGCTGGTACTATACACTGCTCTCTGCTTAAAGGCATTGAGTGTGTGTTCCATGAGGCAGTGGTTTATCATTCAGTTTGAGGACAGTGAGTTGGTTTAGGAGCTCATAAATTAAAGATAGATGTCAGTTGCCCTTGTTCTATTTTGAACTGCTTAGCTTTTTGGAAAAATTTGAAAGGCTTTATATACTCTAGTATTATTATTAAATGCTTTTTTTCTCCTCTTTCTTAATTCTGTATCTGGTTCTAGATACATATAATAGAGGTGCAGTTAGTTCTATCTATGCTGGGGCTCTCTAACTTAAAGACTAAAATAGTCTTCAAATGTACATAACATTATTTTCCCATCAGATGCTACTAAATTCAGAGAAAGAAACTGCTTCTCCCCCTCTCCCCCCCCCCCCCCCCCCCCCCCCCCCCCCCCCCAGCCCGGTTCTTCCTAAGGCAGAATTAATATATTTAATCTTCTACAGGATATTCAGATAGAAGCCTTGCTGATGAGAGCCTGCGAGCCCATAATTCAGAACTTTTGCCACGTAAGTGATATCTGGAGAATTAAGAGTTAGAAACAGAAATGAATTCATGAGGACTCTGGCCCCCAAGTGTGTTGGATCATCTCTGTCTTCAGCATACGTTACTCCCGAGTGGCCAACTTTGAGAAGTTGAAGATGTAAACGAAAGCAAGAGGGGGTGCCACCCTCTTGGGAAACCTCACTTGGTCAACCTTTGTAGGCGTCCAAATATGTGCTTCTCAGCAGATGTTGAGATGCCCTTTAGAGAGGGCGGGGAGGCCCCAGGGGCATGGCTGACTGCTTCCAGTACATCCGTGCAAAACCTGGTGGCAGCAACAGTGGCTTCCCCTTCCAACTGTCTTCTTGTACCTGGATTTTGAGCAAATTCTGTTACTTTATTCAAAGTAACTCCCTAATTATTTGCTCCCTAATTGTGGGAGCAAAACACACCGAGGAACCATGAGGATCTGACAGCCAGCAAGCAAAGGAGTAGAAGCACTGACTGCACAGTGCATGTTCTCGTTGGAGCTTCGTGCAGGGCAGCTTGCTGTGTGAATTTTACTCCTTAGATGTTTGTCCCTTGTAATTTCCCCGGCTTATTTTGACATAATTTAATACATACCTTGTTTGCACTTTTTATGGACTAGACCACAAGATGTGTATTAATTGTTACAAATGAAGGGTAAATGTGCACTGCCTTTTCAGGATGTGGCAGATAACCAGATAGACTCTGGGGACCTGATGGAGTGTCTGATACAAAACAAGCACCAGAAGGACATGAATGAGAAGTGCGCCATTGGAGTCACCCACTTCCAGCTGGTCAGTAACACCGGGCAGAGCCTTCTTGTGAAAAATTGTTTTCTCCACATACATGCCCTGTTTTGGCTTGTTCTCAATACAAGTGGTTTTTTTCCTGCTATGGCCGGATGCTTTGTTAGGCTCCTGAAATTCAGTGATAAATACAGTGGAACCTCAGTTCTCGAATGTAATACATTACTGAAGGCAGTTCAAGAAATGATTTGTTCGAAAACCAAATAATTTTCTCCCAATAGAAAGAATATAGTAAATTGAATTAATCCATTCCGGACCCTCCAGCGATTCTCTGCTTTAATCTTTTTTATATATAGTACATGTCTAATGTACTGTTTAATCTATTAAAAAAAACACGTCTTTTCTTAAATTTATCAAACCATCCCCCATTATCTTTATTTTTTTTTCCTTTTTTTTAAAAAAAATCTTTATTGTTCAGATTATTACAGTTGTTCCTCTTTTTCCCCCCATAACTCCCCTCCACCTGGTTCCCACCCCACCCAATGCCCTTTCCCCCGCCACACTGTCATCATCCATGGTGTATAATTTTTGTCTATTCTCTTCCTCCAGGCCCCATACCCCTTTCTCCTTGAGGATTGTCAGTCCACTCCCTTTCTATACCCCTGATTCTATTATATTCACCAGTTTATTCTGTTCATCAGATATTTATTCACTTGATTTTTTTGATTCATTTGTTGATAGATATGTATTTGTTCATAATTTTTATCTTTACCTTTTTCTTCTTCTTCCTCTTCTTAAAGAATACCTTTCAGCATTTCATATAATACTGGTTTGGGGGTGATGAACTCCTTTAGTTTTTTCTTATCCATGAAGCTCTTTATCTGACCCTCAATTCTGAATGATAGCTTTGCTCGGTAGAATAATCTTGGTTGTAGGTTCTTGCTATTCATCGCTTTGAATATTTCTTGCCACTCCCGTCTGGCATGCATAGTTTCTGTTGAGAAATTAGCTGACAATTGTATGGGTGCTCTCTTGTGGGTAACTGTTTTTCTCTTGCTACTTTTAATATTCTCTCTTTGTCTTTTGCTCTTGGCATTTTAATGATGATGTGTCTTGGTGTGGTCCTCTTTGGATTCCTTTTGTTTGGGATTCTGTGTGTTTCCTGGACTTGTAAGTCTATTTCTTTCACCAGTTGGGGGAAGTTTTCAGTCATTATTTCTTCAAATAGGTTTTCAGTATCTTGCTGTCTCTCTTCTTCTGGCACCCCCATAATTCTGATGTTGGTATGCTTGAATTTGTCCCAGAGGTTTCTTACACTATCTTCATATTTTTGGATTCTTTTTGCTTTTTGCTTTTCTGGTTGGGTGTTTTTTGCTTCTTTGTATTTCAAATCTTTGACTTGATTCTTATGATCCTCTAGTCTGCTGTTGGATCTCTGTATATTATTTTTTATTTCACTCAGTGTATGCTTAATTTCTAGTTGATCTTTTTCATATCCTCGAGGGTCTCACTAAATTTATCAGCCTTTTCTAGAAAATTATTGAAAAACCTTATAACCGTGGTTTTGAACTCTATATCCAGTCATTTGCTTTTCTCCATTTCTTTCATTTGCAACCTGTTTCTTTGTCTTCACATTTTGGCTGCTTCCCTGAGTTGATAAGAGTGGCTTTGTGTGCTAGGTGTCCTATAGGGCCCAGTGGTTCAGCCTCTCCACCTGAAGTGGACACTCTTGGTGCACCCCTTTGTGTGAAGTCTGTTGTAGTTAAACCTTGGTTGTTGTTGGTATCACTGGGAGGAATTGACCTTCAGGCCAATTGGCTGTGAGGATCAGCTGTGTCTGTAATGGGAGAACATCTGTGCTGGAGACACACTTATGGGGCAAGACTTGCTTCAATGGGGCTTTGGTGTTCACTGAGACTGCCCCCTGACTGTGTCCCTTATGGATCTAAGGAGTTGTAATCTGCATGGTTCTACTCTGACCCCTGGATCTCCGAGGAGGTGCTAATTTAGCCTCTGCCTGAGGCCACCCAGTAGGAACTACAGAGAGATCTGCAGATTCCTCTTCTTTGTTTGAGTTTTGGGGGTGCCCAGATAAGGCCTAGCTGTGAAGCAATGCAAGCTGCTGTGAGGCCTTGGGCCTTCTTTTGGGTGTTCTGGGACTCTCTGACTCAGCTGCAGTTTGTTAGGTAAGTTTAGAACTTAAAGGACCAGGGCTTTCATATGCAAAAGCCTCTGCACTCACCTTGGATGGGGTGGAATCTCAGGTTGGAGCAAACAGCAATGGCTTTCCATCAGCCCTGCCCTAAGAGGCCCCGGTCTCAGTGTCGCTGCAAAAACCTCTGAGAGAAAGCCGCCCTCAAGTTCCGCCCACCGCCAGCCAGTCCAGTTTCTCCTCAAATGAGTCTGGGTCCCCAGAGTCTCGCCCAGGACTAGAGTTCAGAGCAGTCAGGAGCTTGTACCTACCTAAGGATTGAGAAAGACAGCCATGTATCAGTTGCCAGCCCTTTCCGCGCACACGCGCCTCTGTACCTCTGCACTTTACTTCCGCACCTCCTCTGAGTCTCAGTGTGCTTTTCTCTTCCCTTCTAGTTGTAGAATTTCCACTCAGCCAGCCTTTCTGTGTTTCTGGATGATGTCCATTTTGTCTCTTAGTTGTAGTTTTGAAGTGGTTGTGTAAAGCGGCGAGTTCAGACGTTTACCTATGCCCCCATTAGCTCTAAATGAATCTCTTTAGCATTCATTCCAGTGGTGCCTTTCAGGTCAGCATGCAGCATCTTTGTTCATATATTTCTGGTTATCACTGCCTAACTGCTTTTTGTTTATCAAAATCAACAACAGTTTTTCTACCTCTCCAGTTATCTGTGATCGTTGTTTCTTTCACACCATTAACAATATTGATGATCTCTTTATGTTTTAAAACTGTGCTAATCATTGCTTTCCCCAGCAACAAAAGCATTCTCTCCTTTGTTTGTTGCCTGAGAGATGCTTGTCATGCGGAGTATCAGCATAAAAGGGTGAGACTTTTTTTAATAAACAACTCGGTAGAGAACTGAGATGGGAGGATTTCCAGAAATGAGGTTTGACTGTATATAGTTGGTAGCCTTAGGGAGTATGTAACCCATCGGGGATAGAGATAGTAAGGAGGCATTTCCTGCTTCAGTCACATCCTTTACTTTCATGATGTATTTTAGCCTTTCCTTAAACAGTATCAATGAGACCTGCTGTTTTGGGTCACTGTTCATTGCAGTAGGCCACATATGTATCAATACATTGGGCTCAAAGCCTTTTTTTTTTTAACTTAATCTTGTTACCCAGATCTGCCCTAATAAGAAGGCTAAGTCATGCTCTTCTTTGTTACCACATGTCTAATGGAAGTGTTTCTGGTAAAGCAAGCATGTCCTTGCCAGGAGGATGCAATCCAAGCATCTGTGTAAAATTCCCCTCTTCTGGGGCATCTAGCCTTTGGCAAATGGGCTCAGGGCCTCTGGAGTAGAACAAACAAACCCTGCCCTGTGTGTGGACTATGTTCTAGTAAGAGGAAGACAGATAGTATCAGGTATGAAAGGGTTGGAGGATGAAGGAGACAAGGGACTGCAGAAGGGAGGTAGTTGAATAGAAACGCCAGGGAAGTGACAGAGAAACCCGGGGGAGATCTGGGAGAAGGGTCCTTTTGGCCGAGGGAACAGCATGTGTGTGATTGGAAGGCAGGGGACTGCTGTGCGCGTGCAACACAGGGAGGAATGAGGAGGTTAGCAGTTCACGGAGCCTGTGGAGACGAACAAGGACAAGTCATGCAGAGTCCGGAAGCTGGCTTCTGCAAACTGTACCAACACAGTGTCACCCAGCACTGCTGGTTAGGCCTTGCCTCAGAGCTTCTGACTTTCTCTTTCTTTGTTGTTTTTAGGTGCAGATGAAGGATTTTCGGTTCTCCTACAAGTTTAAAATGGCCTGCAAAGAGGATGTGCTGAAACTGTGTCCCAACATAAAGAAGAAGTAATGTAGCTTTTTTAATTGATTCATTCTGCTTCTCTAAAATCCCTCTGAGCTCCTGAATGAATATCCAAGATGTCAGGCAGCCCCCGCTGTCTGGTAGCCCAGGGCCTTCTGCACCTTCTCCGGAAGTGGGGCCAAACATGCATTGTCTGGGCATCCTCTTTACAGCTGCTGAGCCACGATTGGTGGTGGTAGTTCTGACATGGGAGTCCCATTGACCAAAGAAGCGTTTTTTAATTTTTCTACTTGGGGCTATGCCACTGGTGGAACCGATGGAGGTTGTGTACTTGGGATCAAGTAACGACGAGGTTAGCTGCCTTCCTCCCGACATAACTCCACTCAGTCATCTCTTCGGGGAGATGACTTAGAGACATAGTGGAAAACAAAACCTTACGCATTTAGGAATTGCATCTTCATGAGGGGAGTGATGAGTCTGTGGAGCATGACCACCTAAGTCCTTCCCCGTCACTCTTTGCAAAGGCACGTTTCTATTTCCCCTCATATAAACCAAGTTCCCCTTTTGCTCAAGTTTCTAGACTTTGCAGGAAGGAGTTTCACAGTACCATGGTCCAAGCTAAGAGCAGCCTTCCTCTCTGATCACATGTTTTTAACAAAACAAGTATAGAACTGTCCTCACCTCTGTGGCCTCCCTGCCAGTCAGGAATATAGTCAGCATTTGGGCTGCGGCCCAACTTTTATGACATATATAGTCAAATTGCTGCTTTTAGAGTTCTGAGAACACAGACTTAATGGAAAGGCATTCAAAACGGTGAAAGGGTCATGATTCTGGGAGGGGGTGTTGCTCTGGCCTTGCCCAGCTCTCAGCCGCCTGCCCTGTGTGGCTCCAGCCGGTCCCAGGCCTCCCTCTTTCCTTGGCAGGGTGGACGTGGTGATCTGCCTGAGCACCACCGTGCGCAACGACACTCTGCAGGAAGCCAAAGAACACAGGGTGTCCCTGAAATGCCGCAAGCAGCTGCGGGTGGAGGAGCTGGAGATGGTAATGCCTCAACCAGACCCACAATCCCAGAAGCCCCGGGGCAGGGCAGAGGAAGTGGGTGAGGGGCGAGGGCTAATTGAAAGGTTTCAGCTACTGTTGTGGTATTTACCATATGACAGCTTCTTGTTTTACTTTGTATTTGAATGAGAAAAGATTTTTACTGTGGGAAACTGCAAGTCCAGAGCAAGACAAAGTTGTAAGCATGCAATGCAGTCATTGCATAGTAATGTCCGCGGGATCAGAGGTCTCTCCTTTCACTCTGCTGTCCTTGCCCCAGCTTCGCCATGAGGCTGCTTTCCCTATGATGGCCGCTTGCAACGCTGGGCCACCTGCCCCAGAGTCATCTCCGGCAGGAAAATAAAAACAAGAGAAACCTCTCCCAGCATGAAAAGATCTTTTCCTTCCATTTGATCCTGTCAGTTTGAGGTCTGTGTCCAACCCCTGACCAACAGCCGTCTCTAGTGGAGTGCCAGGCACCGATCACTAAGGTGAAGTGGAAGCCGGCCACACTGTGCACTTTGAGAGGAAAAGTCTTTTGTGCAAAGAAAGTCCAAGGCCATGCAGCTAGTTAGTGGCAGCACTGACACTAAATCTCGGTTCTCCTGCCACTTTGCTGTGTAGAAGTTGTGGTTACCAGACAGGATCCAATCAAAAAATCTTGTAGAACATTTGACATCTCCAGCTCAGAGTAACCTCCCTTTTCCATGCTGGTTCCTGCCCCTGCAGACAGAGGACATCCGTCTGGAACCAGATCTGTATGAATCCTGCAAAAGTGACATCAAGAACTACTGTTCCACGGTGCAATATGGCAACGCCCAGGTAGCTTCTTGTTTTTTAACTGCAGAAGTAATGTGAAGATGACATGTTATTTTATTTATTTTGTGTGTGTGTGAAGGTGACATTTTGAAAATTAATTCTTTGGTGGGATAGGCCTCATCACCTCTGTTCCAACCCAATCATCCTCTCATGAATTATGCCAGACTTTTCCCAAAGTTTCTCTTTGTCTCCTATTTATTCTCTTTTCTCTTTCGGTTTCCATGTCTGCCTAATAATCGCTTAATGATCCTTCATATGCCGCCTCCTCTGTATAGCTTTCCCAACACCCGGCACCTCTATAATTAGTTATTCCCTCCCATGTTCCCATTGCAGTTCTTAACTAAAGGTCACACAAGTATCACCTAAGAGACTTTTTTAAAAAATACATGGAAACAGGGACCTGCCCAGAATCATCAGGAATGAAGTGCAAGCAAATAATTTTTTTTATAATAGTCCAAGGATTTATTTTATTTCTTTCCATCATTTATTTCCTTTATGCCCTCTTCCATCTCCGTCCTCAGCCCCTTGCAATCACCACATTGTTGTCCGTGTCCTTAAGTTCTCTCTCTTTCTCTTTTTCCTTTTTTATTCAATCCCTCTGTTTTGTTTTTGTTTTTTCATGTTCTCCCAGTAACTCAATTGCCCCTTCTAGTCCAGGGCATTCCCATGGAGCTTTCCTTTGAGATAGTAGCTTCATTGTCTTCTTGTCCCTAGTGTTGTTGGTGCAAAGTCTTAGGGCAATCTGAGTCTCATTTCTCTGTAGTTAATCTGCCTCTGAGTTTTTATCTTTAATAATCTGTATTTTCACTGTGATATAACTAGGTTTTTGTTTTTTTGTTTGTTTTTTTTTTTTACTTCTTTATTCTGGTTGGCTCTTTTAGTCTCAGAATTCATGCCATTCTGCTGTTTTCATCCCCAAGATCTGCATTTGATTCATTTCATAACCTGTTCTTGCTTATCATTTACCATTTCCTTCTATGTTGTTCTGAGGCTATTAAACAATACGTTTTTATTGCGCTGTTACCTTTTCCCTCAGCTATTTGATGATTCTTGGTTTTACCTTGAGAATTTCACAGAAGTCTCGTGACTTTATGCAACAGCCTTGGCTACTGCAGCTTTCCATCTGCTTCTATTCCGCATCCTTCACAGAGGATCGGAGAGTCAGGATATACTTAATTCACTATCATAAATCTATCCTGTGCTACTCCCTGCTTTTGTAGAAAATTTTACTGTTAACACTATTACAGATGTTCCCATTCCCCCCCTTTGTCCACCTCCACTCAACCCTCCCCCCGCCCTTCTTCCCTCTAGCCATCACCTCATCGTTGTTTGTGTCTATGGGTTACTCATCTATGTTCTTTGGCTAATCTCTTCACCTTCTTTCATCTAGTTCCCCCCACCGCACTCTCTCCCCTCTGACATCTGTCAGTCTGTTCCATGTAGTTATGCCTTTGACTCTAGTTTGTTTGTCAGTTTATTTTGTTCGTTAGATTCCACATATAAATGAGATCATATCTGTCATTCTCTGACTGGCTTATTTCACTTAGCATAATATATGTTCTGCTTTTATGTTAATCCACTCGTATTTTTTTTACTGTACGTGTTTGTTTATATGAAGTTTGCGCTGTGCGGGGTAAGGATTGGGTCTGATTTATACCTGGCATCGAATGTTATATTCTGTTGTGGTAAGTGGTGAGTTGAACTGAACCTCCTGGCCTGTGCCTGCAGTCCAGTCAGGGTTATTGCTCCAGAGAGAGCCAGAGAGCCTCCTGTGTGCTTCAGAAGGAATCTTGACGAGGATCAGCTCGAGAAGGCAAAAGAATCCAGGAATCCTGAGTGGGTTTCCTTCACTGTAGAGCTCAGTGCAGCCTGCTGTTCATCCATTATTTTTATATGGTTGGTTTACTCTAGCTCTGAAGTTATAAATCTATAAATACAATTCTCCTTGTTAAGGAAATCATGATTCCTATTACTTAGGAATTAGAAATAGAAGGTACTTGGATAGAAAGTGGGGATATACTAAAATCTGAATGCTTCAGTCAGAAGACATGGATTTTCAGTCCTGGTCTACCTCTTAACTTGACCATTTCTCTGACGCCCTAGATTATTGAATGTCTGAAAGAAAACAAGAAGCAGCTAAGTACCCGTTGCCACCAGAAAGTTTTTAAGCTGCAGGAGACAGAGATGATGGACCCAGAACTAGATTATACGCTCATGAGGGTCTGCAAGCAGATGATAAAGGTAAGAGGTCCAAAACTAACACTAAGCACAGGATGAGGAAAAATGACAGCATAAACCTCTTTAAATATCAGAGAAAATTCATCTGGTCTTCCCATTTTCATTGTTAATACAGCTAAGACATGGTTCTGAAGGTCTAGTCTCAGACCAGCAGCAGCAGCATCCCCTGGGAATCTGTAGATTCCTGGGCCCCACCCAGATCTGCTGAGTCAAACTGGGAGTGGAGCGTCTGGTGTAAAGCTCTCCAGACGATTCTGATGTATGTCAAGTTAAAAAAAACCCTGAGCTAAGATAATCAACCTCACTAATCTCTAGCAACAAGTAACTAGAGGTCCAGTGAATATATGACCGGTTTTGGGGGCGATTCATGGTGGTATACTGAGAAAGCCACCATCAGAATGTCCTAATCATTAATCCACCACCATCGAAAGGCTTTTCCATTTTAAAAGTTTTTGGTTCATTTACTTCTGCAGTGAACATTCTCTACAGCAGGGCTGACTTGAGAACCTAGACATCAGTTCCTGGATCTGTCTATCTATACAGAGATTAAACCTAAGGTTCTGACCACTTATTTCTGCTTCCCTTTAAAATAAAATGCTACTTTTCACCCAAACCAGTATTATATGAAATGCTGAAAGGCATTCTTTAAAAAATATATAAATAAATAAAATGCTCTCTTCAACCTATCAAATAAATCCCAAAGAGAATTGTTGAAGTTAGAAGTCTCTTTTGGTGGGCCTGCTAGAACTGAGTCCTCTGGAAAAGTGGAAATATCAGGGTTGGGTTTGTAGAAACTTGATAATACTTTCATAAAGATCAGTCACCAGCTCACATCCCCATATTCAGATGTCAACACACTAGAATTAGCAGGTACAGATGGAATTTCTTACTAGTCCAAAATGGAGCTCTGATTTCAGGGACACTAACCAGTGTAGAGGGACTAGCCTGTAGTTAAGAGATAAACCTGATGGGTCCTTTCCACACGTCCCTGTTCACATTGGTTAGTTGATAATTCCTGAGTTTCCCATTGAGATCAGGTAGATATTTGGCCACCTGGTACAATTAAATTCATGCTTAATTATATTTAAGCTCATGAGGTGCCACGTAATGTAACAGCCGTGAGGGTAGAGAATCAATCCTATATAAACTAGGTAACACTGAGGTCGGAGAAAAATGTGAGAGCTACAGTGCGAAATAGGTAAAGAATAGGGTCTTGAGGCTGAATGCTTATTCACGCCTAGTCATTTCTCTTGTATCAAGTGATACCTTCAGGCTGCTTCTGTCATAAGCTTCTCGACAGATGTTTGAGTAATACATGCGATGCAGGTGGTGTTAATTGCCATGTTTGAATAGCTGTTTTTATAAAACTTTGATTCTTTGCAGAGATTCTGTCCAGAAGCAGATTCCAAAACCATGTTGCAGTGCTTGAAACAGAATAAAAACAGTGAGTTGATGGATCCCAAGTGCAAACAGATGATAACCAAGCGCCAGATCACCCAGAACACAGGTAACACCTTGGCGTGGCTTTCCTGGCCCCGCACTTAATGGAACTGAGTGGGTGGATCCGTGCCTCATAAAACTGTAGGTGCTTTGTTGCTTGGGAATTTTCAGGGAGAGCTTGGATGTAAGCAAAAGAGCTTAATCCTCCCTTGAATAGTATCCAGGAGAACAGAATGAAAGCCATGGGAAAGAAGAGGCTGAAAAAATAGAAAACTGCCTCTAACGGGCTTACAAAAGAAAGCAGGGCTAGATTTCGTGAAAAGTCTAGAGATTTAATAAAACTTCATGCATGTGGCAGGTGAGTATATGGGTCATTTATTTTAGAGCAGAGAAGTTTTATCTGAGATACTTTGTATAACTAAATGGCCAAGGTGAGTTGGATATTCTGTTCTCAATATATTCAAAATTAACTGTATGAGGAAGGTTGATATCTGCTTGATGTGAGGACTGCTCAGAGCATTCTCAGACTCTGAGCAGCTGCTGCCCCAGAGAAGGATTCCTGGTTTGTATATCTGACTAAAAACAAATAGTCAGAGCTCAGTGTGTATACATTTATTGAATAAACACATCAATGGTTTATTTGTAGCCATTGATATAATATGTCCCTTTTTGGAAGGTAGCTCTAAAAATTTGTGAATCCATTTGGAATATTTTATCATGTTCTTAACACTTTCTGCTCCAGATTACCGCCTGAACCCTGTGCTAAGGAAAGCCTGTAAAGCCGACATCCCTAAATTCTGTCACGGCATCCTGACCAAGGCCAAGGAGGATTCGGAACTGGAAGGCCAAGTCATCTCTTGCCTCAAGCTGAGATATGCTGACCAGGTAGATTAGCCTGGGCTCTCCACAGAGGTGGCAGTGGTTCTCGAAGAAGGCCTCAGCTCGCTCCTACTGCCCAGGACCCTTTTCATACCTACCCAGGTCAGGGGCCAAGTAAAAAGCTGACGTTGTCTTACAGCCTGACATGTTCTCCCTTTGTCACATGTAGCGCCTCTCTTCAGACTGCGAAGACCAGATCCGGATTATTATTCAGGAGTCTGCTCTAGATTACCGACTCGACCCTCAGCTCCAGCTGCACTGCTCAGATGAGGTAGGATTGGGGTGTGAAGCTGGTGGTGAACAGAGCTGGTCAGAGAAGTTTCCATCGGAGAAAAGTTTCCTCTCTTTCCCTGAGCCCTGACTCCAGGGTTAGTTGAAGGGCCATCTTTTAGGCGCTCCCTGGTTCTCGGTAACTCGGAATTAGGCCTGTCACTCCACACAGCTGATTCTGTAGTTCTCTATTAAACAGAAGCATTCTACTATTATATCTCTACATGTAGTTTATCTTCCCTTCTTCTAGTTCTGATAGTGAACCCAGAGCACCCCAACACTTGCCAGGAAGATAGACATGCTCCTATAATAGCTCTAAATAAGTGCCGGTCCTTAGAAATCATTTGACTTCCTAGCTAGAAGGAGCCGAGTGGAGAACCTTGTTCAATGTATGTGAACTTGAGGGGGTCATAGCTAAAAATACTTCAAACAAGCTTACTCAGAGCTGTCCAAAAACTATTAAGTTTTAATCTGTGCTTTAGGTTATGTTTCCATATGTGTGTGTGTGAGAGAGAGAGTTGTGAGTCTGGGTTGACCTTGAACCTCTAGAAATGTGAAGCATTTGCTTTTAGTGTCTTATTTGGCTGCATAATCTTCCTCCTGTGGGTCAGGGATTGTAGGCCTTGTGCAGTCCTGGGACAATCTGCCTCAGGTCTCAGGGTTGACGGCATGAGATATGCACATTGGCTGGTTTTTGACTCTGTGCCAGTCCTTGTGAAGGAAAACGGAGCTTGGTATCTCATTCTGGAGGGAGGAGGAAGATGAGGAATCTGTTTGAGTGGAGCTCTGGGCACATGTGTGGGAGGATCGCCAGATCTGCATATTTCAGAGACCGAGGTTTCTGGTGATAGTCGGGTGACCTTGTTTTTTGTGTCAGATCTCCAATCTGTGTGCTGAGGAAGCAGCAGCCCAGGAGCAGACGGGTCAAGTGGAGGAGTGCCTCAAAGTTAACCTGCTCAAAATCAAAACAGACATGTGCAAAAAGGTGACCGCCATCAGCACTTCCCCGCTTGCTTTTCTCTCTTCTTTCCCTTTTTCCTTTTAATGCTGTATTCTGTACGTTTCAGTGATAAAATCTAAACCTTCCTTCCGAGAATGCTATGCTGTTCTCTCTTACCAAACTTTAATTTGATTCTTGACCATTAATGGCCTATAACTTAAATATTCTGCTACATGTACTAATTATTTGTGAATGTCTCATTTCCATGACTAGGCCATTGTTTAAAGGGCACTCTGAGTGGAATACCAAAGCAAAATGTCAATTCCAATATATCAGTAAGTGCACTGCATTCATAAAAATCAATTAAACTAAAGATTTAATTAATTTCAGAAACAGCACATAAAATCAAATTTATCAAAATATGGCTAAGCCTACAGTATATTTGACCTTCTTTTTAAAAAGCATTATCTTTTTTTTTAAAAAGTGTTTCAGTGGTCTAGCTGGTTTGGCTCAGTGGATAGAATGTTGGCCTGCAGACTGAAGGGTCCCAGGCTCAGTTCCAGTCAAGGGCACATGCCTGGGTTGCGGGCTCAATCCCCAGTGTGGGGGCATCTACTTTTGTTTGGAAACTTTCATATAGCATATTACTCTGATTTTCAGAATTCACATTTTCTGACTTCTTAAAGTAACTGTATTATATCAGCATGAATACTAGCATTCAGTATTTAATTATAATGTCAAAAATACAAATCTGATCTTACAATCTCCTGCTTTGTTTAACAAATAGCTTTTCATTCACTAGGTAGGTCCCCACGTGTATTTGTTGAATTAAGTTTTGTTAGGTGCTAAAATGCCCTGGCAGTGTGGCTTGATTGGGCATTGTCCTGTGTACCATGGGTCTTTGGCTCAATTCCCTGTCAGTGCATCTGCCCAGGTTGCGAGCTTGATCCCTGGTAAGGGGTGTTTAGGAGGAAGCAAATTGAAGTTGCACTCTCACATTGATGTCTCTCCCTCTCCCTTTCTCTCTCTCTCTCAGAATCAGTATACTATTCTCTTTTAAAATCGGATACTAAAAATCTGCACTCTTTGCATCATCACCACATTGCCGCCTGTCTCAGAGCAGGCTGTTGTTAACCCTCAGTTTTCTCTTCTTGACTTCTTTGTACCTGAAGTATTTGCAGACAGCAGATCTGATGCATTGTCTCCATAAAAGCTCTCTCTGCAATGCTTTTCCCTGCCAGGAGGTGTTAAACATGCTGAAGGAAAGCAAAGCAGACATCTTCGTGGACCCAGTTCTTCATACAGCTTGTGCCCTGGACATCAAGCACCACTGCGCAGCCATCACCCCTGGCCGCGGGCGTCGTAAGTCACTGAGTTCACGCCGACCCTGTCTGAACTGTCTTGGGAGGAGCGAAGACTCCCCCTGAGACATTAGCTGCAGCCACTGTTCTGTAGCTGCCGCTCAACCACAGACAACATCCTCTGGGAGCCTTTGTGGCAAAACGAACTTTGGAATAACCTGCAGTTTGAACTGACGTAGCTGCGAAAGCTGAGGTCGGGGAAGCATAAGTCAGGCCGCCATCATGGATCTTTTTCATCTTGTCCAGCTTCAGCTTCATCAGTGTCCCCAGTGGCCACGTTAGCTCAGGGCACACGTTTTGTGTGAGGTAGAACCTGGGCAGGTGGGGAGTTTTTTCTGGCCCACTTGTGCCCAGAAAATATAGGAGAGATTTTAGGAGAGACTGGACGGTCCGTGTTAGAATTAAATGTCATTATTCTCCATGTTACATCTTGGGTCAAGTTTCCTAGAATGGATTTAACTTTGTTCATACAACAGATCTGAAGTCTCTGATGGTTACATAGCCTTCCCCCTAACCTCACTGAAATCTCCCAGGTCTGTAGAGTTTCAGACTGTTCTTATGCCTTTCCTTCCACAGAAATGTCCTGCCTCATGGAGGCCCTGGAGGACAAGCGGGTGAGGTTACAACCGGAGTGCAAGAAACGCCTCAATGATCGGATTGAGATGTGGAGTTACGCAGCGAAGGTAATGACCAGGAGCATCTGAGGAAGTGGCCGTCGGTGCTGTCAGTTTCCCAGTCTCTTCAAGGCACCTCACTGGTTTTCTTCTCTTAGTTGTGAGGCCGGCAATAAGTGTATTAGAAAAATCTGTCCGTGTACCTCTGAGCCTCCTCCGCTGTTCATGAGCCTGGAACCGTCTTGCTCTGCATTGGGCTGTGTCTGCTAGGGTTTGCCAGGGCTGTTCCTTTCTGCCCTCAGGGGCGTACAGTCCACCACTGAAAAGTGAGTCACCCAAAGGAAGGATCTGACTTAAGCCAGCTGCACAAGAGGAGCTAGACAGCATGCCCATGAGAAAAGAACCATCTCCAGCCACTCCTGCTGGAGCTTGTTTTTCTAATGTTGCACAGTCATTAGGAGCAAGTATGCCTGTGAGACTGGCCCTCAGCTAGCCCGGAACGCAGAGAGTCATAGGGTGGAGAGAGAATTGGGACACTGGTGTATGGTACCCAAGTGGACTTGAGCCAGGGGAATTTTTCCTATAAAAACTTGGACTCAGTGAGAAGAATGGTAACAGTTCTTCTCATGTATACATTGCCTTGTAGTTCACAAATCACTTTGATGGATATAGTACCTCGTTTAAAACTTGAAACCTCTGAGGTAAGTGGAATGATTATTCTCTCACTTTATGGTGGAGGAAACTGTGACTTCCTAAATTATGCTTGCCGAAGGCGAAAAAGTCAGGTTTCTAGATCCACCCTATTTATTATATCACCCTGCGCTGTGATAGACATTCCTTAAATTGAGAGAGAACACAGGACTCCTTGGCCAGTTCTTCTGTCACCCATGTGCTTAAAGGTCAAGGGTAACAGGCAAGCAGGAAAGACCACAGAAAGTTTTCATACCTAGACATAAGGGACTCTAACTGTTAAAATAGCAAGGGATTAAGCACCCTCACTCCTCCTCCCGAGGGAACAAAGTCCGCTTTGACGGCCTGGGTTAGCTGAGGAAGTGGAGGTAGTTACCCTTCTCTTTCTCACTGGTTTCCACTTTGAGCTGGTAAGAATCGCCACTGCTTGCTTTGGGGTGACAAGTGTTGGTGCTCAGATTGCATTAATGTAAAGCCTCCTGCTCTATTTTGTGTGTATGGGCTGAGCATAGAAGCAGCCCAGCCATCTCTGGGCCAGCCCTTTTCAGGCACCCAGCTAAGGTGAGACTCAAAAGAACAGGTTTGTGTGTGCCTGGGGGGCCTCCCGGTTCTGATTCTGCCTTAGCAGCTACTGGAGAGGCGAATTGGAGAAAGCAGTGAGGAAGACTGAGGGCGGGGATTGGTTACACGGTAATATCCACAATGAGGAAGTGGGGAAGTATGTTCAGTCCCTGCCCATCATGTTTGCATGTTACTTTTGATGTGGGGGAATGCTTATAATAATGAGTGCAAACAAGTCAAGATAAAGAATTAGCATATAACATAATTAGAATTTTTTTTTATTATTGATTTTTTACAGAGAGGAAAGGAGAGAGATAGCTAGAAACATCGATCAGCTGCCTCCTGCACACCCCCCACTGAGGATGTGCCCACAACCAAGGTACATGCCCTTGACCGGAATCAAACCTGGGCCCCTTCAATCCACAGGCTGACACTCCATTCACTGAGCCAAACCGGTTTTGGCATTTGAATTGTTTTTTAAAAGGCAGCAAATATGATGAATAAAATGAATCAGAATACATAAGAACCTGTGACCTTTTACAAGTCACTAAACCACCTCCTAGTCCTTGGGCCTCTGGGTCTCCATCTGGAATATGGAATAATAAAACACACTTGTGAGCTCTAACCTGTTTGGCTCAGTGGATAGAGCTTCGGCCTGCAGATTGAAGGATCCCAGGTTTGACTCTAGTCAAGGGCATGTACCTTGGTTGCAGGCATGTCCCCAGTAGGGGGTGTGCAGGAGGCAGCTGATTGATGTTTCTCTCTCATCTATGTTCCAAACTCACTATCCTTCTCCTTTTCTGTAAAAAGTCAACAAAATATGTTAAAATAAAAAAACACCACTTGTTAGGTGGTGTGAGGGCTGTTTGTAAACATGGTGAGCTCTTTTCAATGTCCAGCACAGCACCCAGTTCTCAGTGGGGCTGTTATTTTGTTGGGGGTAGTGGTTGCTGTGATGAGACAGGGTCCCCCTCTTTGGATTTCACTGTATTTTCTAATCTTTTTTTTAATTTAATTTTATTTTATTAACAGTTCCTTTATTTTTATTTTTAAATTAAATTTATTGAGGTGACATTGCTTCACAAAACGATACAAATTTCAAGTTACAACTCAGCAAAACATCACCTGCACACTGCATCATACACCCATTCCCAAAGTAGTGCCTCTTTGCGTCCCATTTATCCTCCCTCTCTTCCACCTCCCTTTCCCTCTGTGTGTTGTATGTATGTATTTTTTTGCTTAATCACTCCACCTTCTTTGATCCAGTTCCCCAGCCCTCTGTGTCTATTTTGTTCTTCAATTTATTTTGTTCACTAGAGTCCACATCTAAGTGAGATCATATGGTATATGTATTACTCTGGACTGGCTTATTTCACTTTCATAATAATCTCCAGGTCCCTCTAACCTTACTTAGTAGATACACACAATATTATGACCAGAAAAAAGAGTTGTAGCTCTTGTCCCTTGCCCTTGCTTCTCAAAAGAAGTGACATAAAGTAAACTAGGAGTCGAGGTCGGGAAGTTAGAGCTAGTACAACCAGCCCGGTTGTCTCTGAGAGGGTGATGCTGTCGTATGTTATTCCAGGTGGCCCCCGCGGATGGCTTCTCTGACCTCGCCATGCAAGTGATGACATCCCCGTCAAAGAACTACATTCTCTCCGTGATCAGCGGTAGCATCTGTATATTATTCCTGATTGGCCTGATGTGTGGACGTATCACTAAACGAGTGACACGAGAGCTCAAGGACAGGTAGAGCCACCTTGACCACCAAAGGAACTACCTGTCCAGACCTAGTTTGTACAGCCCTCCTGTATAGCGTACCCACTCACCTCGTTCTTCTCAGAGGTGCCACCGACAAACACCCATGTTAGAGCAGCAGCAGGTACCACTGCATTGTCCCATGTCATCGTGTCCCTCCTTCCGACCATCTGTGCAGCATCAGCCGCCGGCCGCTTTGGTTATCGCCGTTGTTGGCAGACTTAGGTTTACCTGTAGACAAATCTCTCACACCAATGGAACCACAGGTACTTCCAGAACCAACTCATCTGACCTGCAACTCAATTGATTTCTTTAAAAAACAAACAAAACAAAACAAAAAAAGGAAAGAAATTTTTAAAGAAAGGAAAAATGTATATAATAACACACCTCCTCCAAGCTTGATTTGGGCAATGGGTTCTTTCTCTGTGTGACTGTGTATAATGAAGACAGGACGTTAAAGGGGAAACACACCACCCAATATGCTACAACTGGGATGTCTTGCTCATTTCTCAAACGCACCTTTGGGCCATGTCAGGGCCATGGACTTCACCAAGTGGTGGGAAACCACTAACCAGCCAACTTCGGATCCTGTTTTCTTCTGCTGAAACAGTGAGGCCTTCCAGTTTCCACCCTAACAGAGCCACTGCTGGTCATATGTATTCCTACAGTCTCCTCACCTCAGTGAAGTAAAGCAGGAGCCTTCCAGGCCCAGGGCAAATGGATTGGGGGGAAGATCAAAACTCTGTGATGCTGATCTGCCCCGAGAGGCTGGCACCGGGTCCCCAGGCAGCAGCACCCCGGTGCCCTCCCTCCGCCAGGCTAGCGCCGGACTCCGCTGCCTGGGACTGCCCCTGCGGGCAGCAGGTGGTCCAGAAGTCCTGCCCACAAGCAGCCCAGGCGGGGGCCGGGCTCGGGGCAGGAAGGGGGAGCCAGGGCTTGGTTCACTTTGCTTTGTTTTTCAGGCAACGTTGCAGGTCAGGCAATGGCTTAGAAAGATGTAGCATGGTCTTAGGTGTGACTGCAGTCCAGCCTGACCTTTTTGCAGGCTCCGAGCCACCTTCCTAGACGGCTCCTTTTTACCTCTACCTGGAGAGGGCGTGGAAAGTTCTTACATTAAAAGATGGAGACTTTCTCCATTCTTTTTCCTTTCTGTCCCGTTTGCTGCATACACCCCCGGTAGACGGCATTGGCTAAAGGTTGTACTTTGGTGATTCGTCAGTCTTTTCAGAATCTGAGCTTAATGGGAGCAATATTCCTGGCCACCCTCCCTCACCCCGAAGTGTGGAGGTGACGGGTTGGAGTGTTCAGAGGGAGGATGCAGGCATCATGGTTCTACCCAGCACGGCTTGGCTTGACTTGGGGCATGGAGTCACAATGGCTGCCTCAGAGGGCGGCGTGTACAGTAGGAGATATATTTATATAATATATATTTTATTAACCTGTTAGACGTCCACAAAGTGTTATAAATCATGTGCCTAAAACTGTCTGCATAGACCATGGCGCCCCGCCCCCCGCCCCCTTGGCCACCATCCATGTGTGCAGGAACCTACACATTCGTCCCCCTGAGACGTGTTCAGTACAGAGTGGTCAGTTTATGGGTCAGTTGGTCCACATTGCTCCTGGTCTGACCTGACTGACGTCTATTTGATACTGTGGTGTTCTTTTTTTTCTTCTATTTCTCCTTGAGACCTTTCCTGGAAGCAGTGGGTTCCAGAAGCCCCTGCCTAGGCTAAGACAAGTCACGGAGGGAGCTACTCAGCTGCTTGGTTCCTTCAGTCCTGCTTTAGGTCTTCCTGATGCTCAGCAATGGAGACTCTTCAGTCTCATAAAACTTGAAACTCTTGGAATCTGAGCAACACCCTTACCACCTCCACCGTTGGACCAACTTGAGCTGGCCCAAACCATTTCCCCAGGGGTTTCCCTTTGGGTGATGGAGGTTGCTGAGGCTTGGGATCGAGAAGTGGGGGTGTCCTTTAAATGCAGCCCCCTTGACGTGTCTGGTGTTGTTTGCAGGATGGGATGAATGTTCGCCATTTGCATCTCCCTCCCTCTACATGTTGAACATCTCCATAATTTAATGCCTCGATATTTCTGTTCTTTCTGAGCTGAGACGATCTCCCTCATTGTCTGCAGCAGATCTGGAAGTTTGAGGAGTTTGATTCTTGAAACTTTTGTCGCCTTTAGAGGTGGTCGGAATAAAAGGGATCCTCTGCCCCCATCCGCAATGGCTTGTGAGAAAGCATCCCCCGGCCTCCTGCAACAGTCTGGTGTGATGGTTCTTGAGACTCGGGGCAGATATCCGTGCCCAGCACCACCCGAACCTGCAGCCCTCTGTGTCTGTTCTGCACTGCACTTGGTGTCACAAGACAGAGATTCAGGCCCCTCTGGTTGTCAGCCTCCAGTCAGTAGTGAGTAAATCAGCTAGTCTGGGATTAGTCAAGAAGAAGGAATCATGGCCCTAGTGGAGGAGCTGACGACAGACCTTGGCACTTACCTCTTCTGATGTCTAGCCCATGAACAGTAATATAAGCAGCAGGTGGGGGGGTTTGCCGAGGCTAAGGCCCCTGGCCGCTGTGGAAAATTACAGTAGCCAGGTAACTCCTGGCCTTACTAGCTCCCTCCGGTGTCTCAGGGACTCATACCAAGTGTGTTCCACGCTATTCCAGAGACACGAGGGCAGCTTCCTGGGCTGGAGGCACTGCGCACAGGCGGAAATTAGAAAACTGGGCAAAATGTCAAGAACAAGACAAATGCTCCCTGTACTGGAGTGTCTCCCACAGATGGTGGCTCCAGGAGGAGACCGCGCCTGGTGCAGCCCTGGCCCTGTACTATTTCTGCTGTCCCAAGAGAAGCCTGCTAGCAAGGTGCACCGAGAGGGGAGTCCTCACACAGGCCCCAGGTCTCTGCCTTCCCAGCATGCCCTCTGTCAACACTCCCAGCCCCAGGGCTGTGGGTCCTTAGAAGCCAGGAGAATTCTAGTGTTTAGCGAGCAGGTACTGATTTCATTGCCAGCCTTCAGCCATCTCTCATCCTGCACTTTTCTGGGGGACAGAGCAGTGCTGCTGGCAGAGAGAGAGCTGCTTTCCTGGAGGATGTGAGAGAACATTCCTGAGATCCCATTTCTTCCCATATACCGAGGTCACATCATAGAAGGGTGGATGTTCTGGCCTCACGGTCAGGTCGCAGCATCCATTTACAGCTGTGTCAGCTGTGTGCTGACTTGCCTACCTTCTCCCAACGGAAGAGTCACTCATATGAGTGTGGCTTCTGGAACTGTGTCCCATCCTCCCTGCCCCCAGGCTGTGGTACTACTTCTGGCCCCAAATCCCCACTGCAGTGACTCACCGGGGAGGGGTGCATTGCTTCCTGGGCCTCCTTTCTTAGCTGACCTCCAGGTTGCTCCGAGAAAAGCCCTCACTTCCCATTTCTTCCTCTCCTTCCCATGTAACTGACACTAAGTAAGCAGATGTGGAGAAGGAAGCTAGAATAGGTGCCCCTGGAAACAAGCCAGCCCAGTCTGACACATTCAACCTAAATTTTGGCCGTAGAACCAAAAGAAAAATACGGCTTTTGAAGAATGTTTATTTTGGTATGTTGATTTTTATTGCAGCTTCTTGTAAATTGGAAAAACCTCAAGGATCCCTTTTATCTCTCTCACCCTGTGTGCAGCGCCAAAGCAGTTTTGTAAAACGCAGCACTCCGGTGCCCTGGCTTTCCAGGACACTCCACACTGGTCTGACTCCCCAGGGCCTGGGCCAGAGCGGAGTTCGTCGGGTTGGCTGCTGCTCTAACTGCACTGCTCACAGTCCTCCCCCTTCCTGCTAGGCAGCCAAGAATCACATATTGGGGCAACCAAGTCAGCAGAGAAGTCATGACTCTTCAGGGACCGGCTCCCCTAGCCATCTAGTGAGGGACTGTTTGCATCTGGAGCACAACAGTGGATGGTCTGCTCAGGCTGGCGATGACAGGATCCTGACAGTGGTTTCCTCCCCACCCTCCCCCCTTCCCAAAATCCACTGTCACACAGGTAGGGATGTTGGGATGTGTGCAGTAGAGAGCTCTGCCTGGACAAGGAGGAAATTCAGATAGTGCCTCTGTATTCTGTCTTTGCCTTCCCCCAACGTAGAACTGACACCTGGACCCAGAGCCCAGCAGGCCCTGAGGCAGATATGCTGGGGGGTTGAGGTCAGACTGCAGAGCCCTGGACGGAGCGGCTCCTCCCAATAGTGCTCCCAGGTCGGTCCGAGCTGGAGAACAGACTGTGCAGCACATGCTGTATGAGATCTTAGGCCTTTAACTTTTTTTTAAGAAAGAAAGAAAGGAAGAAAAGTAAAATGAACAAGCCTCTTTTGTAAATGGTTTTCCTTTCTATGTATAAAACCCCCACAGTTCCTTGTTTTTACATGTTCTTGCTGTGTAATTTTGAGATGTTACTGAGATTCTGAACATAATGTGCATTTTTTTTTTCCTGTACAGATGAAATGGGAGAATTTAATAAAGAGTTTGCAGGTTTTTACTTGTTAAACTTCTCTGTGGTGACTGGGAACTCTCCAACCACCAGCTCCGTTTGTAGAAGCCTGTGGAGCCCGTAAGCACCAACTGTGAGCTTGTCTGGTACAAACCTTACTGTTAGGTTTTAGTATTCGTGATTGAGTCAAGCGGAGTAAGACCAGGGGATGCTTAGCGGAGAGATGGAAGTCAGATCTGGGTTTTTCTGACCCTCAGGCTGATGAGTCCAGAATTATTCATCGTACTGATGTGTTTAAGCCGTAGCCTGAGGCTCCTTCCTGGGAAGGGCACCCGCCTGGACCCTCTCCTTATAGATGCGGCACATGGGTGCCTCCTGGTCTAGTGGCCATCTTCCAGGTGAAGTCCAGAGCCGGGTCGCACTTGTTTCCTGTGCCCTGCCCAGTTCTGGGGTGAGTAACTCTGTGTCATCCTTGCTGGGCCTTTTCTTTGACCTCTTCGTTCAGCAAAGCTGATTTGCATCTTAGTGTTTTAAAAGTAATAGCTTAATGAATTTGCACAGTAGCAAAGATTTCTTAAAGTAATGGCCATGCTAGGATTCGAGTAATGGGATGTTCCGTGAGAAAGGAATGGGTGACCTGGGACGCAAGGTTTCTTCTTGGAACTTCCAATCCGTTTCGGCAGCTGTCACTGAGGAGGTGCTGGGCCTGGGGGAGTGGAGGCCGGGAGAAGATGGAGTGGAAGAAAGGAGTCCCGGCTGCAGACAGTCCTCTCTGTAGGGAGCCCTGATGGGAGCAGCCTAGTACCTGGTGCTCTTCAATGTCCCGGAGAAGCGCCTGCTTTGCTCTAAGTGTGGGAATTGAGATCCAGGGTTCAAGCTCTCTGTCCCAGCCCCCACCAGGGAGCAGTGGTGCACCTGGCCTTCAGAGATGCTCAGCGGTGATAGGGAACATGCTGCCAGCCGAAGCCTCAGCGGTCTCAGGATCAATCACCAAACCCCAAATGCATGTTCCATTTTCTGGAAGAAGATGCTTGAGCTCCTGCCCTGTCAGCAGTCCACTCTTCAGAGTCCTTCTCTTCTTCCCCGTCACTACCATCAAAGCTTCCTCCAAGGGCTCTCCACCATCGACACCTTTCTTCCCAGGCCCTCTGCCATCTGCTCCATTGCAGTCCTACTCACCAGAGGCCCTCAGACTCCCTGATAGAGCAGGTGGGTACCTTCCCAAAGATATACAGGCCTGAAAACATGGCACAGTAGTAGGTGCTCCATCAGCAGGGCTGGCATTGCCCACAGTAACATACGTGGCATTCTGGGCCGGGTCTATGCCAGGAAGCAGGGTTCACACCCAAACCATAGTTGGGAGAGCCCTTTCTCACGACTCGGCCAGAAACTGACCCATCAGTTGCTGGTACCAAGGTAAGACATAGGCTCTGGCAGTGCTGTCCTGCACCACACACCAGATCTGCGGTTACCTCATCCACTCATCACAGAAGGCTGAGGCCTGAGGCACCTGAAGGGTCAGAGAGAATAGTGACCACTTGGAATTACTCATGGTCATTTGTGAATCATTTACTCTCAGACGAGTATGAAGGCGTTGTAGAGAACCATTTGGCAATACCTATGAAAATTTTAAAAGGTTCTACCCTCTGATCTAGCAATTCTATTTTCATAAATTCAACTATAAAAATAATTGAACTCACGTATACTGGCATGCCTGCAAGGGTATTATAATAATCTTTATAGTAATGATTATGAGAAACTAAACTATAAATAGAGCAGAGGTTAAATTTTAAAGTGAATCACCCATATCATGCAATACTATGCAGCCCCCCCAAAATGAAAGGGAGTGGACTGACAATTCTTAGGGGGAAAAGGGTGTGGGGTTGCAGGAAGAGATTGGACAAAAATCATACACTTATGGATGAGGACTGGGGTCAGAGGAAGTAAGGGCAGAGGGTGGGATGGGAACTGGGTGGAGGGGACCTATGGGGGGGGGAAATTATAATAATCTGAACAATAAAGATTAAATTAAAAAATAATAAACTGATGGTCAAAAATAGACCCAGAGACATAGATGCATGAACAGATTGTTGAACCTCAGAGGGAAGGTAGTAGGGGAGGGTGGGTGGGAAGAGATAAACCAATGAACTTGTATGCATATATACATAACCCCTGGGCACAGACAGCGGGGTGGTGAGGGCCTGTGGGGTGGGGTGAACGGGAGTGGGCTGGAAGAGGTTAATGTGGGAAAAGGAGAACCTATGTAATACTTTCAACAATAAAGATTTTAAAGATTGCAAAGAGGGGAGAAGCATGGAGAGGCAAGTTGACAATCTGCAGCCACTTGTATTTGCCAGTTCTGGCAGGAGGCCCAGGATCCAGGTTTTCCCCAGGCATAAGACTTCAGAGAAATTAACAATTAGCCGAGTTTTTTTAAAGTCTTGCAGCCTCGAGTGACAAAACTGAAGGCTTCTGGGACCTTAAAAATAGGTTCAGGTCTCCCTCCATTTACTGAAGTCTGAAATATTACAAGATGGGAACCTAACAAACTAAACCCAAACTTCTGTAAAGCAGGCCGGAATTTTGCAGAATCAGTGCCAAGAAGATAAAGATCGGAAATCAAGACTGCTCAAAAGGAGACTCCCTAGTGGATACACCAGGATTTCAGTTGAAAGCCCTAAACAACTAAACCCTAGGAACCATGTGACAACCACCATAGTAATAATTGCTCAGGTGAAAAGCATCAACAGATGATAAAAACTCGTTAAACATTTTGGTGTTTTGTGTGTGTGTGTGTGTGATGAGAACAAATATTCTCAAAGCACCTCCCCCAAAATTTATATGTGTGTGTGTGCAAGAGTCAGCTGATTGATGTCTCTCATCGATGTTTCTAACTTTCTATCCCTCTCCCTTCTTCATTGTGAAAAATCAATAAAATTAAAAAAAAAAATGCACTGCCTGAACCTAATCATGAGGCCACACTAGGGGGACATTCTATAAAATAACTGGCCTCATTCCATCAGGAAAGATTAAGACTATGGAACTGTTCCCAATTAAAGGAAATTTAGATGTGATAACTAAATGCAGTGTGTGATCATGGACTGGATCCTGAACTAGAATTTTTTTAAATTTTGCTCTAAAGAATATTGGTAAGAAAATTGGTGAAATTTGAATAAGGTTTGTAGGTTAAATAATAGTTTATTGTTCACTTCCTGATTTTGTTCATTGTACTGTGTTAAACTAAGATTGTTTGTTTGATTTCTCATCAGAAATTATAGAAGCCAGAAGATGATGAAAAGACGTATTCTGGTGTGAAAAAGCTGCCAATGTAGAATTATTTTACCTAATGAAAATAGCCTTTAAAATAAAGGTGCTTTCAAATAAGAGCTGAAAGAATTTGTCACCATCAGACTTGTACAAAAAGAATCCTAAACAAAAATCCAGGGAAAGGAAAAATTATCCTAGTTTAAAATGTGGAAATACATGAAGAAATCATGAAGAATACTAGAAAGGGTAGTGGTTAAACAAAAATAAATATTATCTATACAAAGATATAAAAAAGTCTTTTTTTTTTTAGCCAAGACCGGTTTAGCTCAGTGGATAGAGCATTGGCCTACGGACTGAAGGGTCCCGGGTTCAATTCCGGTCAAGGGCATGTATCTTGGTTGCGGGCACATCCCCATTGGGGGGCATGCAGGAGGCAGCTGATCAGTGTCTCTCTCTCATGAGACTGATGTTTCTAACTCTATCCCTCTCCTTTCCTCTCTTTAAGAAATCAATAAAATATATTTTTAAAAAAACTTCTAGGGTTGATTAAGTATATGTTAAAAAATGTCTTTTTTAATATATATATTTTATTGATTTCAGAAAGGAAGGAAAAAGGAGAGATAGGGGAAAAAAAAGGATAGAAACATCACTGATGAGAATCCTTGATCAGCTACCTCCTGCACGCCCCCTTCTGAGGATGTGCCTGCAACCCCAGCATGTGCCCTTGACCGGAATCGAACCTGGGACCCTTCAGTCTGCAGGCCGTTGCTCTATCCACTGAGCCAAACTGGTTTTGGCCAGTGCCCATCTTTCAATATTTGATAGAAATAGAGAGAAAATCACTGAGCATACAGGTGACTTTAATGATACTATTAACCAATTTGTACTAAATGGTATTTATAGAACATTCCACCCAACAAAGGTCAAATATACTTGGATTTTCAAGTGTTATTGAACATTTATCAACTTAGACAATATTCTAAGCCATAAAACAAGTCTCAATACATATGAAAAGATTCAAGTCACACAACTGTGTTGTTTATAATGAAATTAAGTTTGAAGTCAATAGCAAAGATATTTGGAAAATAAATAGCACACTTCTAAATAGCCTATGGGCCAAAGAATTGATTGGGAAGTAAATTCGTATTTTGAGCTGAATGAAAATAACACAGTATGTCAAAAATGTGTGGATGCTGCTGAAGCAGTCACTGTAAACCGGCACAAGGGATATTACTCAGGTGATAAGATGTTCTAACTAGATTATGGTGATAGTTGCACAATTTGAAAATTTACTAAAACCAAATTCTACACTTAAAATTAGTGAATTTTATGCCTTTATATATTTTTTTCTTTATTAAAGTTTTACATGTGTTCTTATTTCCCTCAGTGCTCCCCAAACCTCCCCCCCCACACTCATGCCCTCACCCCCCTGTTGTCTGTGTCCATTAGTTAGGCTTATATGCATGCATTTAAGTCCTTTGGTTGATCTTTCCCCCTTATCTCCATCCTCTACTACCTTCCCTCTGAGGTTTGACGGTCTGATCAACGCTTCTCTGTCTCTGGATCTGTGTTGTTGTTTTTTTCTCCATCAGTTTATGTTCATTATATTCCACAAATGAGAGCATGTGATATTTATCTTTCTCTGACTGGCTTATTTCGCTTAGCATAATGCTCTCCAGTTCCATCCATTTTGTTGCAAATGATAAGAATTCTTTCTTTTTTATAGCAGTGTAGTATTTCATTATGTAGATGTACCACAGTTTTTTAATCCCCTGGTCTGCTGATAGGCACTTAAGCTGTTTCCAAATCTTATCTATGTTGAATTGTGCCGTTATGAACATAGTGGTTTTTCTAGTTTGATTGGGATATATTCCTAGAAGTGGGATCACTGGGGCAAATGGGAGTTCCATTTTTAGTTTTTGGAGGAAACGCCATACTGTTCTCCACAGCGGCTGCACCAGTCTGCATTCCCACCAGCAGTGCCGAGGGTTCCTTTTTCTCCCCATCCTGGCATTGTCAGCACTTGTCATTTGTCGTTTTGATTTGCATCTTTTGGATGATTAGTGACTTTGAGCATATTTTTACATGTCTCTTAACCTTCCTTATATCCTCTTTCGAAAAAGTATTTATTTAGGTCTGTTGCCCATTTTTTTATTTGGTTATTTATCTCTGTGTTAAGTTGTATGAGTTCTGTGTAAATGTTGGAGATTAAACCCTTATCGGAGATAACATGGGAAAATATGTTCTCCCACGCAGTGGGCTTTCTTGTGGTTCTGTTTATGGATTCTTTTGCTGTGCAGAAGCTTTTTATTTTGATGTAGTCCCATTTATTTATTTTCGCTTTAGCTTCCATTGCTCTAGGAGCTGTATTGGTGAAGAAATTGCTTCGGCATATGTCTGAGATTTTGCTGTTTGTGGATTCCTCTAATATTTTTAATGGTTTCCTATATTACATATTAATCCTTTATCCACTTTGAGTTTATTTTTGTGTATGGTGTAAGTTGGTAGTCTAGTTTCATTTTTTTTACATGAATCTGTCCAATTTTCCCAACACCATTTATTGAAGAGACTCTCTTGACTCCATTATATGCTCTTGCCTCCTTTGTCAAATATTAATTGAGCATAATGGTTTGGGTCTATTTCTGGGTTCTCTGTTCTATTCCATTTGTCTATATGTCTGTTCTTGTGCCAGCACTAGGCAGTTCTGAGAACAGGGGCTTTGTAATACAGCTTGGAATTTGGTATTGAGATTCTTCCTACTTTGTTCTTCTTTCTCAGGATTGCTGCAGCTATTCAGGGTTTTTTTTTATTCCAGATGAATGTTTGGAGAGTTCATTCTAGGTCTGTGAAATATGCTGCTGGTATTTTAATGAGGATTGCATTGAATTTATAGATTGCTTTGGGTAGTATGGACATTTTAATGATGTTGATTCTATCAATCCACAAACACGGTATGTTCTTCCATCTATTTATGCCTTCCTCTATCTCTTTTTTCAGTGTCCTGTAGTTTTCTGAGTAGAGGTCTTTTACCTCCTTAGTTAAGTTTATTCATAGATATCTTAATGTTTTTGGTGCAGTCGTAAATGGGATTGTTTCTTTAATCTCTCTTTCTGTAAGTTCACTATTGGTGTATAAAAATGCCAGAGATTTCTTGTATGCCTTTTATATTTCAAAAAAGAAGTTTCTAAAAACATATACTACTAGAAAGAAGTAAAACTTTCATTATTTATAGGCTGATGGTATATGTATAGTAAATTTTAAAATGGATCAACTATTAGAATAAATGAGTTTAGCAAGCTCACTAGATATTAAAAATAAATTGTATTTCTGCATATCAGCTACAAATAGACAAAATGAAAAAATCATTCATAATAGCATCAAAAATATCAAATATCTAGAGATAGATCTAACAAAATATATGAAAATCCTCCATACTGGAATCTATATAACATTATTAAACAAATTAAAGAAAATGTAAATAAATGGAGGGATATACTATATGCATGCATTAGAAAATCAGAATTTTTAAAAAATATTTTTTTTATTGATTTCAGAGAGGAAGAGAGAGATAGAAACATCAGCCGTTGAGCATTGACCTATGAACCAGGCAGTTCCATTCCAGGTGGGGACAAATGCCCTGGTTATGGGCTCAATCCCTGGTGTGGGGCATCCAGGGGGCAGCTGATCAAGGATTCTCTCTCATCATTGATGTTTCTGTCTCTCCCTCTCGCTTCCTCTCTGAAATTAATAAAATGTGTATGTTTTGTTTAAAAATAACAGGTTACTCAGGAAGGAGAACAAGAGTGGAGGGTGACTTTTCAATGTATATTTTTTAATTAAAAAATTTTTTTGTATTATCTAAACTGTTTTAAAACTGAAATTAAGCAGAAATTGACCAACCAGGACAGAATTTCCCTGGGTCTCAGGGAGGACTGAGAGCCAGTGGTGAGGGAAGGGAGAGTGTGTGGTGGTGGTATTTGTCTTCTGAAAAGGATAGTGTAGCCACTTAGCCGCTTAGCGGAGCAGGGTAAGAGGCACCGGAAACAAAGAAAGAATCCCCCTCCACCTCTGATGTCAGAGCTCAGCGTGGGCTTCCCAGAAGACACCATGAAGAAAGCAAACACAATCTAAGGCGAGAGGCCTCACCACAGATCACCCGGACAACACCTTGAAAAATAAATTTCTTCTGTTTTAAGCCAAAAAAAAAAAAAGCTCAGTGTGGGGCATCCGGTTGTCTGGTGAGGGCGGAACAGATTGTATTTGATGACACAGCATCAACATAACCCTTAAAGGCCCCCAAGTACTCCCGGGAGCAGCAGTGCAATGGATTCGATTACACTTTGAAGGGAAAAGAAGATTCTGAGAAGTGACCACTGCCGGGTGTGGCACAGGAAACCACAGCCAGGAGGGCTGTTCTGATCCACCACAGATAAAAGCTGGTGGCTTAACCTCAGCACCCCGGCCACAGGCTGTCTGTCATTAGAGAGCTTCAACCCTGACCCACAGGAAAGGCGGGGAAGAAAAGCAAGAGATTGTAGTGTTTAAAAAGGCAAACTTTAAAAGAAGTATTGCTTTAAATAATAAAGCACATCTGGGCTGTGTGACTGCTAACCTCAGCCTCGGCCCTTGAGATAGCTCACGTGGGTCATCGTGGTCATCAAAACAATCAAGTCAATCTTGAGTGACTGGTAAGGTGTGGGGTTTCCTGTGTCCCTTCCACCCGCTTATCCTGCCCCCACACGGAGCCCCAGCGATGATGGATCAGCTTCTCCTGCCCCTCTACGGAGTCTGTTAACCTGGGCTGCTGTGTGCAATCTTTAAATTAGGTTCCTCCTGTTGCACTACTATAATCTGCCACGAAGAGAATCTGTAATGGAAGTAAAGCCCACCCCCCACCAGTGTCCAGCTTTGGGTCTGCATTAAACGTGTAATCCATGGTCATGTGAAAAAAAAAAAAAAGAAGAAGAAAGCACACCCTGCCGGCATGGCTCAGTGGTTGAATCAGGTCACAGTTCAGTTGCCGGTCCTGACACATGCCCGGGTTGCATCACTGATGTTTCTCTCTCTGTCCCATCCTCTCTGAAATCTATAATAAAAGCGTATTATGCTAATTAGTCATGACGTCCTTCGGGAGGAAGCCAGGGCTGCGAGGAAAGCTCAGGTCCCAGGTGCCAGAGGGAAGCCGATGCCAGCAGCGGGGAAGGCCTATGCTTCCAGGAATTTTGTGCAAGGGGCCTCTAGTCAATAATATATATATATATATATATATATGCATATATATATATATATATATATATATATATATATTTATTTAAAAATAATAAAGCACACATATATGTCACTATGTCCTCAAAAAACTGTATAAGAAAGGAAATGGCACATGCATGTTTTTCATTATAAGTAAATTTTACCAAAAGGGAAAAAACTCCTTTAAATAAACATCGAACTCTAGCTAATGAATGCTATATAAGCAGAATTATTTGGGGCTGGTTGGGGGCAGGGGGGGGGACAAATGGAGGGTCAACTCCCATTATGGAGAAGAAAGAGCCTTAATGAATCTTTCCACAAATAACAATTACACACTTTGTATAAAATACAGAAAAACAACCACCTGAGAGCTCTGGAGTCTGACAAAAGCAGGCAGTTTGGGGTTATCTGCTCTCAGGGGAGATTTGATTAGTCTGAAGCAGGTTTCTAATTAATCCTGACATCTGCGCTCCTTAGGAGGGCCCTGTGGCATAATTCACATCTCGTAGCGCCACCTACTGGTCAGTTAGTCGGGCCAAAGGCGGCAAAGAAATCCCATTTGATCACTAGGGTCTTAGTCCCATTTCACAGATGAGCTTTTGCTTTCCGCTTTTTCCAATTCATTTGATAACCTGAAAAAAAGAAAAATCATTTTCGTTGCTACTTCATAACTGTCATTGTGCTACTGTTATGAATCGTAATGTAAATCTCTGTGCTCAGCGAGAGCCTCGCCCTGAGGACCCCGAAGACTTCCAAGAAAAAAAGGCGACTGTCAAACCAAGAAGCCTTTACAAGGCCTTGGATTAGGGTGGTTTTGGGTTCCAGACCCATGAGGGGCCAGACCTGTTGTACACACCTTCGAGGGTGGAGAAAAGACCGCCTCCCCACACTGCAGCGGGGCCGCCGCCATCTCGGGCGTCCTGGTTGCACCTGCAGAAATTAACAGCGTCTGAGGCTGCAGCGCCAAAGCGGCCCGGACAGGTGATGCCTGCAAACCGCCTTCACCTGGGCTGCGGCCCCAACAAGCCCCACGTGCAGGGGCGGGGCCGCGGCGGTGACGTCACGGCGCATGCGCGAGGGAGATCACGCGCGGCGTCCCCTTGCTCGGGGCCGTAAAGCGCGGAAGGTCGCGGCCCGCTTCCTAGGAACCCTTCACGCTCCCTGCCCCACCCCCTCCCGCTCCCGGCCCCCGACTCCCTGCCCCCGACTCCCTTCCCGGCCCCGGAACCCCGGACCCCCGGACCCCCAGGACCCCAGGACCCCGGTGACGGTGGAGGCTGCTGCCGGCCTCCCGCCGGGGGTTGCTGAGCGCGGAGCCCGTGGGACCCATGAGGTGAGGAGACGCGGCGGGCGCTCTGACGTACCCGTCCGCGCGGCCTTAGCGCCCGGGACCCCTGCGCCCCGCTTTCCGCTTCGGTCTGGCTCAGGGGCGCTCCCCGCGGCCCCTCGTTTCTGCCGGTTCTGCCTGGTTCTCCCGGGAAGGCGCGTCCCGGGGCGAGAGCGGGTCCGCCTGGCCTCGCCGGGTCTCGGCGGCGGCGCTCGGGCGGCGGCGGCCTCCGTCCCGGCCTCGGGGACCCGCGAGCGGCGGCTGCCGCGCTCCCGCTCCCGGCGCTCGGGGTGACCTCGCCGCTGGCTCCCGCCTCGCGCCCGCCCAGCCCCGCGGCGCGGATGGGGCGCGTCTAGCCCGGTCCTCGCTCCGCAGGTGGCGGCGTTTCCCGCGCGGAGACGGGCGGCCACCTGGGCTCGGCTCCCCCGCCGGACGCCGCAGAGCCCGCGGCGCGGTCGCCGGGGAAGCCGGGCCGGGCCTCGCGCTGGGCCCGCGGGTCTGGGTGGGGGACGCGCGGACTTGAGTCGGGAATCGCGAGGTCACTTGGCCTGGGCCCGGGAGCCTGACGCCGGGGGAGCAGGTGCGGCTGCAGGAGGTGGGGGGGGGGGGTGCGCGGCCCCAGGGCACCCTTTTCCGGGGAAAGGGGCTCAGAGGGACTCCTCACACTTGCCCGTCACCCGGCTCACTTGTTTGAAAAACCCCGCACCCGAACCGGCCGGCCCAGACCCTCAGAGAGGGAGCCCGGGAGTGAGTGTGTGTGAGTGTGTGTGTGTGTGAGTGTGTGTGTGTGTGTGTGTGAGTGTGTGTGAGTGTGTGTGTGTGTGTGTGAGTGTGTGTGAGTGTGTGTGAGTGAGTGTGTAAGTGTGTAAAGAAGCGTCCCAGGTGGCTCTCACGCGGAGGCAGGTGTGGGAAATGCTCTCTCTCTCTGTGGTTCCCCGTCCTCCGTGGGGCCGCAGCCCCTGTGAACCCCAGGCTGCATCGCACAGAGCAGCGGTTCTCAGCCTTCCTAAGCCCGCGGCCCCTGCAGCCAGTTCCTCATGGGGTGGTGACCCCCAACCATGAAATTTTGCTGCTGTTATGCATCGTGATGTAAATATCTGCATTTTCCCATGGTCTTAGGCGACCCCTGTGAAAGGGTCGTTCGACCCCCCAAAGGGGTCGCCACCCCCAGGGTGAGAACCGCTGACACAGAGGAACAGCTGGGAGGGAGGGGAGCGACCCTCTGGCTCTGGGTGAGGGCAGATCTGAACCAGCCCCGTGTTGAAGTTGTTGAGCAGAAGTTATTCCTCTCAGCAGAGAATGTTAGACAGTCAGTTTATATTTTTTTAATGTAATTTATTTTAAAGGTGATTACATGTTTTACTTTACCTTCAATGTCTTCTCTACTGGCCTTTCCTCCTTTGCTATCAGGCTTTGCTACCAAACCTATTAGAAGAGACTCTGGTACCTTCCTTTCCTCACAGTTGTATCCACTTTTAAACAAATTTTTATTTTCACTTCACTACTTTACTGCTTTGTCTTTGTAAATTTTGTTTTTTAAACATTTTTATTGACTTCAAACAGGAGGGGAGACGGAGAGAGAGAGAGAAACAGCAATGGCGACAGAATTATTGATGGGCTGCCCCACACTGGGGATCAAGTCCTCCACTGGGATCACGTTCCCTGACTGGGAATCGAATCTTGACCTTCTGGTTCATAGGTTGATACTCAACCACTGAGCCACACTGGCCGGGCACTGACTTTTTTTTTTTAACTGAGTATAAATATTTAAACTTTTTTTTTACGTAAAATATTGTATTAGTTTTGGATTAGACATGTAATTTACTAAGTGATTACCTCAATAAGTCTAGTAACCATGTGATACCATACATAATTATTACAATATTATTGATTATATTCCCTGGGACTATTTTTGTTATTGGCAATTTGTGCTTTTTAATCACTTTTCCTTTTTTAACAAATAGTTTTTTATTGATTTCAGAGAGGGAGAGAGAAACATCAGTGATGAGAGGGAATCATTTATTGGCTGCCCCACACTGGAATCGAGCCCACAACCCAGACATGCGCCCTTGACTGTCATTGAACCTGGGCCCCTTCCGTCCATAGGCCGATACTCTATCCACTGAGCAAAACCAGCCAGGGCAATCACTTTCCCTTTTTTACCCATCCTCCTCTTCCCTCCCCCGAAACCTTTCTGTCACCTGGTAACTATCAGTTTGTATCTATGAGTTTGTTTCTATTTTATTTTTTTTAGATTCCACATATAAGTGAGATCATATGTTATTTGATTTACTTAGCATAATATCCTCTAGGTTCATTCATGTTGTTGCAATGACAAGATTTCATTTTTTTTTTTCTTTTTATGGTTGAGTAACATATCGTTGTATACGGTACCACAGCTTTTTAAATCCATTCATCTATTGATGGACATTTAGGTTACTTCCATATCTTGGCCTTTGTAAATAATGCTGCAGTGAACACGGGGGAGGGGAGGCATATACCTTTTCAAATTAGTACTTTGGATGTCTTTGTATAAATACCCAGAAGTGGGATTGTTGGATAATGTAATTATATTTTCAAATTTTTGAGGACCTTCAGTACTGTTTCCCATTGTAGCTGCACCAAGTTACAAGCCTACCAACAGTGTTCGAGGGTTCCCTTTGTTTTATTGATTATTGCTTTTCTGACCTGTGAAGTGATTATCTAATTGCGGTTTTAATTTGCATTTCCCTGATGATTAGTGATGTTGAGCATCTTTCCACAAGCCTGTTGGCCAGATCCTCTTTGAAGAAATGGCTATTGAGGTCCCCTGCCCATTTTTATTTTTATTTTTTTTTTGAAATATATTTTTTATTGATTTTTTCACAAAGAAGAAGGGAGAGGGATAGAGAGTTAGAAACATTGATGAGAGAGAGACATCAATCAGCCGCCTCCTGTACGCCCCCTACTTGGGATGTGCCCGCAACCAAGATACATACTCTTGACCGGAATCAAACCTGGGATCCTTCAGTCTGCAGGCCGTAGCTCTATCCACTGAGCCAAACCGGTTTCAGCCCCCTGCCCCTTTTTAAATCCGGTTGTTTGTTTTGTTCTTTTTGGTGTTAAGTCCCTTATATATTTTGAATGTTGCATAAACAAATATCTTCTTTTAATCAGTAGGGTGTCTTTATTTTGTTGATAGTTTCTTTTGCTGTGCTAAAACATTTTAATTTGAAGTAGTTCCATTTGTTTATTTTTTCTTTTATTTCCTTTGCCTGAGGAGACATATTTTAAAACATACCCTGCCAGGTAGGCTCAGTGGATAAGAGCTTCGGCCTGCGGACTGAAGGGTCCTGGGTTCGACTTCGGTCAAGGGCACATGCTTGGGTTATGGACTCAATCCCTGTGCAAGAGGCGGCTGATTGATGATTCTCATTAATGTTTCTATCTCTCTCCCTCTCCCTTCCTTTCTGAAATCAATAAAAATATATTTTAAAAAATAAATCTATATTGTTGAAAATATTATGTATGTCCCCTCCCCCTCCCCCATTGATCCTTTTAGCCCTCCTTTATCCCCCACCCCAGGCCTTCACCATCCTATTGTCTGTATTCATGGGTTATGCATATATGCATACAAGTTCTTTTGTTAATCTCTTCCCACCCACCCACCCACCTTCACCTTACATCTGAGATTCCACAGTCTGTTCCATGCTTCCATGTCTCTGGATCTATTTTGTTTATCAGTTTATTTTGTTCCTTACATTCCACATATGAGCTTAGCAAAAAAATGCTCCAGATCCCTCCATGCTATCTCAAAGGGTAAGAGATCCTTATTTTTTACTGCTGCATAGTATTTCATGGTATAAATGTACCACTGCTTTTTGATTCACTGATCTACTGTGATGGGCAGTTGGGCTTTTCCAGATCTTAGCTATTGTAAATTGTGCCTCTATGAACATAGGGATGCATATATTCTTTCTGATTGGTGTTTCTAGTTTCTTAGGATATATAGCTAGAAGTGGGATCACTGGGTCAAATGGCAGTTCTATATTTAATTTTTTGAGGAAACTTCATACTTTTTTCCATAATGGCTGCATCAGTCTGTTTGATGTTTTATTGCCTCTGTATCTTTTTGTTCATCAGTTTATAATGTTCTTTATTATCCGTAAATGAGTGAGATCATGTGGTATTTTTCTTTCATTGACTGGCTTATTTCACTTAGCATAATGCTCTCCAGTTCCATCCAGGTTGCTGCATATGGTAAGAATTCCTTTTTATTGGCAGCATAGTATTCCATTGTGTAGATGTACCATAGTTTTCTGATCCACTCATCTGCTGACGGGCACCTAGGCTGTTTCCAAATTGTAGCTATTGTAAATTGTGCTGCTATGAACAGAGGGGTGCATAAATGCTTCCTAATTGGTGTTTCTAGTTTCTTAGGATATATTCCTAAGCGTGGGATTACTGGGTCAAATGGGAGTTCCATTTTTAGTTTTTTTGAGGAAATGCCATACTGTTCTCCACAGTGGCTGCACCAGTCTGCATTCCCACCAGCAGTGTATGAGAGTTCCTTTTTTCTCTGCATCCTCGCCAGCACTTGTTGTTTGTTAATTTGCTGATGATTGCCATTCTGACAGATATGAGATGGTTATCACATTGTTGTTTTGATTTGCATCTCTCAGATAATTAGTGACTTTGAGCATGTTTTCCTGTGTCTCTTGGCCTTCTGTCTTCTTTCGAAAAGGTTCTATTTAGGTCTGTTGCCCATTTTTTTATTGGATCATTTATCTTCCTTTTATTAAGTTGTATAAGTTGACTGTAGATGTTGGAGATTAAACCTTTATCAGTGGTAACATTTGCAAATATGTTCTCCCATACAGTGGGCTTTCATGTTCTTTTGTTGATGATTTCTTTTGCTGTGCAAATGCTTTTTATTTTGATGTAGTCCCATTTGTTTATTTTCTCTTTAGCTTCCATTGCCCTTGGGGCAGTATCAATGAGGAAGTTCCTTGGGCATATGTCTTAAGATTTTGTTGCCTGTGGATTCCTCTAGTATTTTTATGATTTCCCGTCTCATGTTTAAATCCTGTATCATTTGGAGTTAATTTTTGTGTATGGTGTAAGTTGGTGGTCTAGTTTCATTATTTTGCATGTATCTGTCCAATTTTCCCAACACCATTTATTGAAGAGGCTGTCTTGACTCCATTATATGTTCATGCCTCCTTTGCCCAATATTGATTGAGCATAGTGGTTTGAATCGATATCTGGATTCTCTATTCTATTCCATTGGTCTATGTGTCTGTTCCTGGGCCAGTATTAGGTTGTTTTGAGAACAGTTGCTTTGTAATATAGCTTGAGATCCCACCTACTTTATTCTTCATTCTCAGGATTGCTGTGGCTATTCGGGTTTTTTTTTTTTGTTCCAGATGAATCTTTGGAGAGTTCTTCCTAGGTCTGTGAAATATGTTGTTGGTATTTTAATGGGTAGTGCATTGAATCTATAGATTACTTTGGGTAGTATGGATATTTTAATAATGCTGATTCTCCCAATCCATGAGCACAGTATCCTCTTCCATCTGTTTACCTCTTCCTCTATCTCTTTTTTTCAGTGTCCTGTATTTTTCTGTGTATAGGTAGGTCCTTTACCTCCTTAGTTAAGTTTATTCCTATGTATCTTAATTTTTTTGGTGCGATGGTAAATGGGATTGCTTTTTTAGTCTCTCTTTCTGTAAGTTCACTATTAGTGTATAGAAATGCCATAGATTTCTTGGCATTAATTTTCTATCCTGCTACATTGCTAATTCATTTGTTAAGTCTATTAGTTTTTTGATGGAGTCTTTCGAGTTTTTTATGTACAGTATCATGTCATCTGCAAATAAGGACAGCTTTACTTTTTCTTTTCCAATTTGGGTGCCTTTTATTTCTTCTTTTGTCTAATTGCATTGGCTAGTACTTCCAGTACTATGTCAAACAGGAGTGGTGAGAGTGGGCATTCCTGTCTTGTTCCTGTTCTTAGGGAAAATGGTTTTAGTTTTTGTCCATTGAGTATGATGTTAGTTGTGGGTTTATCATATATGGTTTTATTATGTTGAGGTATGATCCTTCTATTCCCACCTTGTTGAGAGTTTTTATCAAGAAAGGGTGTTGGTCGAGATCGGTTTGGGTCAGTGGATGGAGTATCGGCTTGCGGACTGAAAGGTCCCAGGTTCAATTCTGGTTGGGGGCATGTACCTTGCTTGCGGGCACATCTCCACTGTGGAGTGTGCAGGAGGCGGCTGATTGATGTCTCTCTCTCATCGATGTTTCTGACTTTCTATCTCTCTCCCTTCCTCTCTGTAAAAAAATCAATAAAATATATTTTTAAAAAAATAAAGAAAGAAAGGGTGTTAAATTTTGTCAAATGCTTTTTCCGCATCAATTGATATGACTATGTAATTTTTATCTCTCAATTTGTTTTTGTGATGTATCACGTTTATTGATTTGCGGATATTGTAGCATCCTTGCATTCCTAGGATAAATCCTACTTGGTCATGGTGTATGATCTTTCTGATGTATTGCTGGATCTGATTTGCTAGAATTTTGTTGAGGATTTTGGCATTTATGTTCATGAGGGATATTGGCCTGTAATTCTCTTTCAATGTGTTGTCTTTATTTGGTTTTGGTATTAAGGTGATGCTGGCTTCATTGAAGGTGCTTGGAAGTGTTCCTTCTTCTTGAATTTTTTGGAATAGTTTGAGGAGGATAGGTTTTAATTCTCCCTGGAATGTTTGGTAAAACTCGCCTGTGTAGCCATCTGGTCCTGGGCTTTTGTTTGATGGAAGCTTTTTGATGACTGCTTCAATTTCCTCCATAGTTATTGGCCTATTTAGATGTTTAGATTTTTCCTGATTGAGTTTTAGAAGGTTATATTTTTCTAGGATTATGTCCATTTCCTGCAGGTTGTCCAATTTGTTGGAATAGAGTTGTTCATAGTATTTTTTAACAATCCTTTGTATTTCAAAGGGGTCCATTGTTATTTCTCCTCTTTCATTTCTGATTTTATTTGGGTCTTCTCTCTTTGCTTCTTGGTGAGCCTGGCTAAAGGTCCATCAATCTTGTTTATCCTTTCAAAAAACCAGCTCTTGATTTTGTTGATCTTTTGAATTGTTTCTTTGGTTTCTATGTTGTTTTTCTCCTCTCTGATCTTTACTATTTTCTTCCTTCTGCTTACACTGGGCTTTTCTTGTTGTTCTCTTTCTAGCTCTTTGAGTTGTAGAGTTAGGTAATTTATTACCATTATTTCTTATTTTTTGCAGTAGGCTTGTAGAGCTATGAACTTCCCTCTCAAGAGTGCTTTCACTGTGTCCCATAAATTTTGTATTGTTGTGTTATCGTTGTCATTTGTTGCCATGATGTTTTTTATTTCTTCCTTGATCTCTCTGGTTACCCAGTCGTTTAATAGCATGCTGTTTAGTCTCCATGTGTTTGATTTCTTTGTATTATTTTTATTGTAGTTGATTTCCAGTTTTATGCCACTGTGATCTGAGAAAATGCTTGATATGATTTCTATCTTCTTGAATTTGAAGAGACTTTTCCTATGACCCAACATACGGTCTGTCTTTGAAAATGACCCCTGTTCACTTGAGAAAAATTTATATTCTGTGGCTTTGGAGTAAAATGTTCTGAAGATGTCAGTTAATTCCATCTGGTCTAGTGAGTCATTTAGGATTGATGTTCCTTTACTGATTTTTTGTTTAGAGGATTTGCCTAATGGTGATAGTGGGGTATTAAAGTCTTCTACTATGATTGTATTGCTGTCCGTCTCTCCCTTGATATCCTCCAGAAGTTTTTTTATGTATTTGGGTGCTCCTGTATTGGGTATGTATATGTTTACCAGAGTTATGTCTTCTTGTTGGATTGCTCCCTTTAGTATTATGAAGTGGCCTTCCTTATCTCTTATTATGTCCTTCACTTTGAGATCTAATTTGTCAGATATAAGTATTGCAAACCCAGCTTTTTTTTTTATTTCCATTTGCCTGAAAACCGTCTTCCATCTCTTCACCCTCAGTCTGTGTGCATCTTCTCTTCTGAGGTGGGTTTCTTGTAAACAGCAGAAATATGGGTCATGTTTTCTTATCCAATCCATTACCCAATGTCTTTTGATTGGAGCATTTAATCCATTTACATTTAAAGTTATTATTGATAGGTACTTATTGTCGCCATTTTTATTCTTTACCCCCATGTTCCTTCTTTGCTTCCTATTTCTTTTCTTTTTT
>PVJN01012473.1:0-51232 GCA_004026805.1 Lasiurus borealis
TGGCAGATCAATAGAAAACTATATTATTTCAGAAGACTCCCCGGCTCCACTCCACTTAAATGTGGGGCATTTAATTAAACAATCCAATTAATCATCTGGAAGCTAATATGGAGAGAGGAAACAGCTGACAACTTCCTAATTGCTCAAAAAAGCCAAACATTTCAAACAAGTATGTTTTATATGCACCTCTAATTATGTGTTAATATGAATTCCATCAGCTTTCTACCAATCTTTAGAAGTCGAATGTCAAACTCTTACATAGAAATACATCTACAAAACCTTTTCCTTCCCTCATATACCCTGTTTCCTTGAAAGTAAGACATCCCCCAAAAATAAGACCTACTCCCAGTTTTGCCTCCAGTTGTAATTTAAACCATTCCCCCGAAAATAAGACCTCCCCGATAATAAGGCCTCCCCGGAATATAAGGCCCCCGAAGCTACCATAAGGCGTCTGACTCCTGATTTAAAGAGACCTCGCACTGCCTGAACAGCTCAGTGAGCTGGTTTGTGATGACAGCTACTACCGTACCATATACAGGTAATAAATTTCCTTTTCTTTTTGATCAATAATAAATGTGTACCGTCTTCTTCTTCATGGAAAAATAAGACATCCCCTGAAAATAAGACCTAGCGCATCTTTGGGAGCAAAAATTAATAGAAGACACTGTCTTATTTTCAGGGAAATGGGATAGGAAAGACACAAGAGAGGGGTCTGGCTGGCACGGATGACGCCTGCACAGGGGCTTTTTAAATATCTGACACAACATGTGACATCTTTGGGTCTCACTGCCAGTATCAGGCAAAATGGCTAACTGGCAAAAGTCCAAATGCATCCCAGGTCTTGAAAACCCGGTAGTCTTTTCCTAACGAGGCATAAAACCGCCAGGAGCAGCGCCGGCACCCCCAGCAAGCAGCCTTCCCCACGTGCCTCCGATTTGCTTTCGAAGTTTCCCCGCAGGCTCCAATGAGCCAACCCTGTGTCACTCACACGTGCAATTAAAGAAGGACCCCCAAGCCCTGGCCGGCAGGTCGGAACTTTGTCTCCATAAGCCAAGGCCATGGGTTCGATCCCTGCTCAGAGCACATACCAGTGTCCACGGATGAAAGCATCAACAAGTAGAACAACAAACCAAAGTTCCCCTCTCTCCTTCTCTCTCTAAAATCAACCTATAACTTTTTATTTTTTAAAAAAGGAGAATCCACCAATGCCACTTGACCCTCTAGCCTCCCTCATCAGCCCCCAACCTGAGTCACTTACTAATTACGCCCTTGGTTCCGGCCTCCTAAGAATGACTGACACACCTCTCCGATCGTAACCCTTCTTCCCGCTCCCAGCACCATCTCCTATGAACTCAAGGCAGGACATCTGGCCCAAAAGCCAGATTTCTCGGGAAGAAGGAGGATGAAAATCCCATTGAAAGGCACTTAGTAGCAAACCCAGAACTGCATCCAGGTTCACGCCCTCCCACCGTTAATTAAACAGACTCTTGACTACAGGTCATTGGAAGTGAACTCGTAACCATGTTCTATGGGCCACAAAAGTGCCCACTCTGAGCAGCAGGCAGGACAGGTGCCAGTCCATGGGGCGGCATCCCCACACCAAATTGCGTCACCATACTTCGTGATAATGCTCGCCGGCCGATCGCAAGCTTGCTTGTGGGAAGGAAGGATCAGAACCGCAACGGCTTTTGCAAATAGTGATTGCTGTCTCAGATGCAGGAGGAAGACAGAAGAAGCAAAGTGGATTTCATTAAAAGGAATAAAAAACTAAATGGGACCAGCATTCTCCAGAGTTCAGAGGGGGTCTCCATGATTCAGGGTGATCCTTTCCTTTCTGCTCCCTTCCTTCATGTGGTCCTCAAATCACCCACTAATGGAGCGGGGCCTTCTGAAGGAGGGCAGGATCGGGTGTGCTGTGGATGACGCTCGAGAGAATGATAAAATAAGATCTGCACTTTTATGAGTTTCTCCTTTAATGAACCCTCACTGGCTGCGAGGTCCTGATGATTCTTTTCCCCCATGAAACACCAGAGCAAAGTAATTGGCTATGAGAAGAAAAAGGTCTCTAAGAGATTATGAAGGAAATCTCAAGGTCACAAAGACCAAAAGAAGAAAGTTTAACAGTTGTTCTCTTCCCCAAACTCACTCCAAAGCCTGGACTACTCCCCTCTACCAACCAAAACAAAGACATCTCAAACACTTCTCACCTGTGTTTGAATCTGGAGTGAGTGATTTTCTGTTATAATTTCCATAATAGGATTTGCTTCCCAAAGTCCCTTTTAAACAGCATCTAGATATTGGGAAATAACCTTCTTCTCAGCCCAAAACTGAAAGTGTGGAATTCTCTGTATTTAGTCCAGTCGATCTTTCCTCTAGACATGAGCCACATTCAGATCATTAATATCCTTGAGCCTACCTCAACAAACAATTAGTTCATTGATGAATACTCTTCTCAAAATGTATCTGCAAAGTATTTTAATGGACAGGTATCCTGACCACTATCAAAATTTACTGTTCTCGCTGAAACCGGTTTGGCTCAGTGGATAGAGCATCAGCCTGTGGACTGAAAGGTTCCGGGTTCGATTCCGGTCAAGGGCATGTATCCTGGTTGCGGCACATCCCCAGTAGGGGGCGTGCAGGAGGCGGCTGATTGATGTCTCTCTCTCATCCATGTTTCTAACTCTCTATCCCTCTCCCTTCCTCTCTGTAAAAAATCAATAAAATATATTAAAAAAAAAAAAAAAAAAGATTTACTGTTCTCCTCTCTTGCCCAAACTGTGGTTTATACCTTTAGCAGCTAAAGTCCAAGTCTAGAGATGTGACCTTACCACACAAATTCTTGGATCAGGGATGAGGGAGGTGTGGGACCTCCAGAAGGCCCATCTCTAACATCATCTCTGGCGCGTGTCCCCTAAGATCCTCACTGCGAAGCTCCAATGTTTTTCAAAATACGCCTGCAGAAGGTGGAAACCCGGCAAGAGGACCTGGGGAAAATGTCCAAAGCCAAATAATGTTTGCAGGCATCAGCATGCACGTGAATGAATCTTTGCAATTCTCACTTGCCAGCTTGCAATTTCTTGAATGATTACTTTTCACAAGCTGGTAGGTAATCGGACCTAGGAATGCCGTCACTGCTGGCAGAGCGGAAGTTTGGCTCCAGGCCTGACTGGGGAGTCTGCTCTGAAAGCCTTGACAGCCAGTGTGTGCTGCGGGGACCTGCAGAGCCCCACCTCAGCCCCACCCCCGTGACCGCTGCACACTTCCCTTTCCAGGGTTCCATGTTCAGTGCAGAAAGATGCAGAGAAAAACACAGCTGTTAAGGTGTGCATTGTAAAAATATATATACAAACACACAAAAAAGGAACAAGGGTGATGCTTTTATCCAAAGCACCTGGGTCCAGGTAGCCCATCTACCCAGCACCACCTGGGAGGTGTAGCCAGAGGTCAAGGAAGTGAGGCAGATTCAAAGCTGGAGAAGAGAGAGCGCCTCCAGGGTCAGAGCTCCAAGGCTTCAGATCGTTTCCCTATGACACCAGACTGAGGGAGGAAGGAGGGCCTACTGCAGCGGTTCTCAACCTGTGGGTCACGACCCCTTTGGGGGTCAAACGGCCTTTTCACAGGGGTCGCCTAAGACCATCGGAAAATGCAGATATTTACATCATGATGCATCACAGTAGCAAAATTTCATGGTTGGGGGTCACCGCCACATGAGGAACTGTATGCAAGGGTTGCGGCCTCAGGAAGGTTGAGAACCGCTGTCCTACCGCCTTGTGGCAAGTGGTTCTCTCCGCAGAAGCAGGTACATGCTTGAGAGCTCCACCGCGTGGGAAGCAAATGTTGGGATGTAACTAAACAGCCCTCACACTCCCGTCATACTCACAGCTGACCTAGGTGAGGGCTGGTCCCACTGAGCCAATGTGAAGCAGCCCGAGAACAGGTCTGTGGGCAAAAGAACATGCCTACAGGGTCCCAGTCAGAGCAGCAGCAGCTCTGAATCCCCGCAGCAAAGAGCAGGTACCGGAGACCTGGGACAGAATCAGACGCAGATGCAAAACCTAGCCAGCCCCCGCCCTTGGACATGGTGCAGGGCACTGAAACAGGGAGGGAAAGGAAAGGGCGAGAGCAGGGTATGATCAAAAATCAAGGGTCAGGGAGAAGTTCCTTTGAGCACATCCTGATTCCAACCTTTCTAGCGAAGGAAGAACATAATAATTAAAAGGCTGCTGGGCTGAGACCGGTTTGGCTCAGTGGATAGAGCATTGGCCTGCGGACTGAAGGGTCCCAGGTTCGATTCCGGTCCAGGGCAGGTACCTTGCTTGCGGGCACATCTCCAGTGTGGGGCAGGTTGGTGGGACGGCTGATCGATGTCTCTCTCATCGATGTTTCTGACTCTCTATCTTCCTCCCTTTCTCTTTGTGAAAAATCAATAAAATATATTAAAAAAAAAAAAAAGGCTGCTGGGTTAGCAGAGAAACTGACCGCAGGAGGATAAGGGTAAGGAGGTAGACATGGAGAATCCCTTTGTGATGGGAAGTGGAGGTGGGGCAGGGGGAGGTGGGGAGTGAAAGGATAGTTGAGGTGCAGCCCTATCAAAAAGGATAGGCAACCAGGATCCAATCTTCTCCTTTCCACACTGGACATCTGGTCACTCCATCTTTTTTTTTTTTAATATACTTTATTTATTTTTTACAGACAGGAAGGGAGAGGGATAGAGAGTTAGAAACACAATGAGAGAGAGAGACATCGATCAGCCACCTCCTGCACGCCCCCTACTGGGGATGTGCCCACAACCAGGATACATGCCCTTGACGGGAATCAAACATGGGACCTTTCAGTCCGCAGACCGACAGTCTACCCACTGAGCCAGACTGGTTTTGGCTGGTCACTTCATCTTGCGCCAAAGCTCGATAACCGGGCACTGGACCCCTACTCTGTGGAACATGGTCTTTCTCCTTTATTTACAGCCCAGAAATAGTAAATGAATGACATGCCTACCTTTCACCCCTGGCTCAAACTTTAGAAGAGTTTTCCTTCACTGACCGGATGCCAAACATCCTCCCATTTTTAATTTCAGAGGAACAAGAGGAAAGGAGGTACCAGCAGCGAAGAAGGGAGTACACACAACTCTGCAGAACTACGCAGCCAACAGTGCTGGCTCTTCCAGAGGTGCGGCCTGCCAGCAAGAAGTTAGGACCCTATTCATTTTATTATTTTTTAATATTTTTATTGATTTTTTTACAGGGAGAAAGGGAGAGGAATAGAGAGCTAGAAACATCTATGAGAGAGAGACATCAATCAGCCGCCTCCTGCACGCCCCCTACTGGGGATGTGCCCGCAACCAGGATACATGCCCTTGACCGGAATCAAACCCGGGACCTTGCAGTCTGCAGGCCGACGCTCTATCCACTGAGCCAAACCGGTTTCGGTGGACCCTATTCATTTTAGTGTCCAGAACCAGTATTGATGTGAACATTTGGAAGCGTTCCAGAAAAGGAAATGGCTAGAAAAAAAAGTAAAGTCATCTAAAGTAATGATCTAATACATTTTCACCACTTAGGACAACATCTTCAATAAGTCTGTATATAACACTACGTGGTACTTTAATTATGATCAACTCCAGCTATCACATCCAATACGAATCAACAATTACTCTAAAGGAGGGCTTAAAACAAGAGAAAATTGCATCATGTTCTTATTCCTTGTGTTTCAAAACTAAATATACGGCCTGGCAACCATCTATTTTTCTAATCGTGTAACCCGTCAGTCTGTTTAATAGAATGCCTAACTAGTTCTCCTTGAAATCTGGAGAACATTAACTCATAGGAAATAAAAGAAAACAAAACCGCACACACACACACACACACACGACTACCAACCTAAGTAATATTTTATTGAGCAACTAAAACTATCCAAAGTGGCATCAAGAATAAAAAGGTCAGCTCCTCCTTTGCCGTGTTACACGCAGAAGGAAATCTTCAATATTCATGGGACCTCATAAACAATGCCTGACCGCTCACTGAGGGTGAATAATAATTTAGGGCTGGTGGTAATAGAAAAAACATGGGCATTTTATACATTTTGCTCTGAATCTGTATCTAGGTTAGGCTGCAAGGGTGGGAGAAGGCAAATCCAGAACAAGCTAGTCCAAAATTACAAAAAAGGTCAAAAAAAGGTGTGGCCCAAGGATTTAAACTCTGCTGGTCTCGATTTTGCACACAACTCCTGAATTTTTGAATTTGGCATTCAGGGACTGAAGAAATTAGACATCGTCAAAAATGCTTGCTGGAAGCATCACAGGGCTGGATCAAAATACGGGGAGATGCAGGAGAGCCCTAGGCCGGTGGGTCTCGGCCAGCTCCTGAAGGCCATGCGGGTGGTATCTGGAGCTCGGACGTCTCTGCCAAAGTAAACACTCCCACACGGGAACCAACTGGTGTGGGGAGAGGATGCTGCCCGGAAGAGACCTGACTGAGGAAGGCCCGAGGCAGGGGGCAGAGCGGATGTGAATCCGAGAAACAGATGCAAGTGGCAATAAACAAAAGGGGAGAACTGAAGTCACCTCCACCCTGAAACAGCAGTGGAGCAAGGCAATTACAGGCAATTCCCATGTCCCTCTACCCGCAGACGCACTGCAGCTGCACTTGAACTGCAAAACATGGCAAAGCAGAACAGAAAAGCTCGAAAAAGTGATTCTAGACCTCTTCTCCGAAGGCAGAAAAAGAGCCTTTAGCCACTCAAACTCGGGGCTTTGGAAAACCTGCCTCCTGCCCCGGCTCTGGCTGCGGGAAGTCCTGCGCCTCACCTGCAGGGGCGTGTTCTGCTGAGCAAGTGCACACGGCTACAGAGCAGGCTTTCTGGACGTTTCCCTCCACCGGAGAGCAGTACTCGCAGCCCTAATGGGACAAAGAGATTCTGTCCCCAACGTGTCCCCCCTGACCTTGCAACAATGAAAGCGGCGGATGAGAGTGGCAGGAGACAGGCGTATTGGAACAAATGACAGTGGGTTGGAGTGAACTAAACTGAGCGGAGAGGATGGCTGGCTCGTCGAACGGCCTGATTAAGTTCCGTTATGTGGTCTCATCTGGGGACAGCCTGGGTTTGCTTGTTTTCCTAGCAGAGACCCAGCTCTGACACACTTCCTCCACATCGAAGAATCGCTGCTCATCCCGGCAGCTGACAGCCTGAGCACCAGGCTCCGGGACCATCCTGGGGACAGGGACTCCAGTTCCCAGAGAAGACAGCAGACTCTGTGCAGGCCATTGGCGGTGTAACACCCACTACCTTGAGCGAGGTGATGCCCCAGATTCATTTTTTTTTTAATATATTTTATTGATTTTTTACAGAAAGGAAGGGAGAGATATAAAGTCAGAAACATCGATGAGAGAGAGACATCGATCAGCCGCCTCCTGCACGTCCCACAGTGGAGATGTGCCCACAACCAGGATACATGCCCCCGACCGGAATCGAACCCGGGACCTTGCAGTCTGCAAGCTGATGCTCTATCCACTGAGCCAAACCAGTCTCGGCCCCAGATTCATTTTTTAACAACTCTATTGAGGTATAAGTTATAGCCCATAAAATCAACTCGTTGCAAGAGGACAATTACAGTGATTTGTGTAGGCGAAGCGTTGCGGGATCATCCCCGCCATCCAGTGATGGAACATTTCCATCATCCCCCCCAAAAATCCATCACCCATTTGCTGTGCCCCATTCCCATCCCAAGCCCCAGGCTACACCATGCATCTACCGCTGTGCGTCTCTCGTGGGTTACCTTTTCCAGACGTTTCTTATAAACAGAACCACGGGATACGCGGTCTTTCGCGACGGGCTGCTTTCACCAGGCACGGCGTTCTGTAGTTCACACGTACGGCCGCCTGAGCTCGTTTTATTGCTGAATAGTAGTCCATTGTATGGCCATACCACACTGTGTGTATCCGCGCATCTGTCTCGGCTTATTAAATCCATAAATCCCGCTAAGTGACAAGGCCTCCTGGCCTAATAACAGAAATAAAAGAAGAAAGCCTGCCCAGTTCCTAATACGCTCCAGCATTTCTAAAATATCTGTAATGTGTCAAAATACGTAATAAAGGGCACAGTATGTTCCTTGGAGTCATTGTGCGCGAGGGCAGGGGAGTGAGGGCTGCTGTTTTAACTAAGACAGCACCCCCCGCGTTTCAATTCTTTCGTGTTTTTTTTTAATATACATAACGTGTTTTAATGCACACAACGTGTTTTTATGCTAATTCCCGAACGCGAGCAAGGTCATCCATTCTTTTAACAAGCGTTTCCTTGCTGTGCAAATAGCCCGGAATTAGCATACGTGAAGTATATACGGTCCTTGGCTCGCAAAGGCATTTGTATTTCAGGACGAAGCAAATGAATCAGCTTGGGGGGTTGGGGATCATTTTTCTCCATTTACCGGGAACGAATGTAATTAGTGCTCAGTTCCCACGGCCACAGGTCCTTATCCGGGATGCGACGGTGCGGTCTGTGCTGTTTATAGACCGCGTAAAGGCGTTTATTGGGCCGTTCACACATCACACGTGGACCGAGAGCCACATGTGTGCCAGGCACTCCCTCGGCGCCACCAGAGACACAAATGACGTCCTCGTCTGTCTCTTCGGCTTACGTCCTCTGCTGGTGAGAGACTTGGAGAAATGGATAGAGTGGCGGATGATGCAAAACGCTAGGAAGAGGAAAGGATGGGCTGAAGGAAGAGGGGAAGGACGGGATGCTACTTCAGACTGTGTGGTTTGGAGAGGCCCTCAGAGCAGGGAGATCCTGAAAGTGAGCCATCGAGGACGGTGGAGGGGGAACCGCCCCAGCAGAAGGAAGAGAACACACCAAGGCTGGAAGGGGGGTGGGGGCGAGTGGGGGCTCGGGCTGCAATCAGGAGGGAGGGACAGCAGCCGGGACAACTCAGGTCAGGGACCCAGGGTCCCACAAGTCTCTTCCTACGTCCCAGCCACCCCCACTTGCCCGCTGAACCAGTTCAGTCCCCACCGCAGGTCTCGGGCCCAAGGATCATCCTGCACTGAAGCTGTGGCCCCCACCCTCCCAGGCAGGTGGTCCTGCTCGCTCGCTTCCATCCTGACATCCAGATGCAGGGGCCTCCGTCCGGCTGGGCCCTCGAGCTGTTTGCCACGTCGGAAGTTAGCTCCGGGAATGGGTTCTGTGTCATCGTTCCCACGGCCCTGTCCCGTAACCAAACATCCTGACCGCTCCTATGGACGAGTCCTGCCAGACGTCCTGCCTCCACTCCCGCCTCATCTTCTATAAGATTCTGTAAGGTCTCACAGGCCTCAGGCACACGTGGATGCTGACCCACCACTGACCTCTCCCAGTCCATTCATACACTCCACCCACAACTCTGGGCAGGGCCCTCACAGGACCGCGATCCAACACCCCCAAGACACAGAGGGCCAGGTATGCCACTGTCAACTGCTACTGCTCGCACCACGCCTCCCTCTTCCTCCTCCCCCTCCCACACCTCACTCCTAGCCAGGATCTCTCTGCCCACCACAGTGGGCGGGCCTGAACCCTGGGGACCTGACCGTGGCCAGCGAGTGAATTCGAGTGAATTCAAGGTGGAGGCCGCTCCAGGCTCCCTGCCCAATTGGGCAACAGCCCTATTAAACCGTGGCCTTGCGGTATGCATCCTACCCAGCTCTCTAGCGCTAAATTTCTAAAAGCCAAGTTCTCAGCCAGAAACCACGAGGATTTACAAGACAGACATCCTCGAAGCGATTCCGTTAGTTCAGATTCGTGTGTCAGCTTTGGCCTGAACAATGGCTTTAGGGCACTTTCTGCAGGACAAGGGAAGTTGAACATCCACGGCCATTCCTTTGGCGCTATGCCACCACGCACACACATTGTGCCTGGCTTTACCGTTGGGCAAGTCTTTTTTTTTTATATATAATATATATTTTATTGCTTTTTTACAGAGAGGAAGGGAGAGGGATACAAAGTCAGAAACATCGATGAGAGAGAGACATCGATCAGCCGCCTCCTGCATGCCCCACACTGGAGATGTGTCCGCAAGCAAGGTACATGCCCCCAACTGGAATCAAACCTGGGACCTTTCAGTCCGCAAGCCGATGCTCTGTCCACTGAGCCAAACCGGTCTCAGCTTAGTCAAGTCTTCTGGCAGATCTAAATCTCCGTGCTCTAGAGGAAACCACAGAAGCCAGGGTGATTCTAAAACCCACGTGGTTGCAGGGGGTCTGACCGTCCGTGTCCCTGGCCTCAGAGGTGCTCCGTCCACAGCACGCGTGGGGAGCCCTCTCCAAACGATGTCACCCCTCCCGGGTGGTTGTTGTTTACAACATGGGGCAATCTCTGCGTGGGATTTTATCTGGACTCGGTTTTCCGAGGAATGCACCCATTCAGGGAAGCTTTAGCCAAGCGCCAGCCATTCTCCAGGCAGAATTCTCCTCCCGACTCTTTCGTGGCTCTGCTTTTCCTGCGCAGGCGCCGCACGGATCACGGCTAGGTGAGTGTGCAGTGACTAAGAGGCTCCATTTCCCTCGAACACTTTGTCCCTGCTCAATCCTGACCGTCACTTGCCTAAAACTTATTTAATTTCACATCTCAGCAAATACAGTATTATGTCTCCAGTACAGTTGGTTTCTGATTGCATCCCTCTCCTGCTTACTTATCATACACATCTGCAACTGCATTGCCTGTTACAGTAATGGGATCGACTCTCAAAATGTACATAAAAAAGCAACATAAAATAAAATTTTATGGGCGTACGTCCTCGTCCTTCTACCAGGGCTAGGCTAGCCGATTCCACAGAGACACAGTGACAGGTAGTGACCGAAAGAGGAGGAGATGGAAGATTAGTGAGTTCATGGCCTTCCAGAAATAAAAGAAATTCGCCCCCTAAAAATATATATATATATATATTCTTTAAAAGCATACTGCTTTTCTGTATTCATCAGAAACCAATGTTATTGTATAAAATAAAAAGAATAGAGAATGAAATGAGGTTTTGTTTTCAAATGCCAGTATATTTTAAAACTTAGAAAAGGGAAATAAAGTGGGTTCATCTTTGCTCTTGTCAAACAACCATTAATCCTGGACAAGAAAGAAGGGATAAAAAATAAAAAAAAAAGACAACAGCAATTCCTAAGAGAAAATGTTCTGTTTCCTTGAGCCCACTGCTGGGCTAATCCTGGTTTAAATGCCTCTCAACAGGTAAACTATAACTTGTCTTTGAAGTTGCCTGGCTTCAAAATACTCTTGTGAAGTTCAGAGCCAGGTCTCCTTAGCTCTAGAACCTTCGAGTGGCAAAGAGTAACTGTGTCAATACCGGCACATTTCAGTAAGTGACTTAGTAAACACTACCTTCTCTTGGACGGAGCTTGCATCTGCTTTGTCCTGTGTGGCTGACATTCTGAACAAAACGTTTGGAGGAGGCTCCTTTGAAAGTGAAAACTTTACCTGTGTGTGTTCTAACGCACTTTTATTTTTTTTCTCTCCCTTTCTGGCTGTTAGCAATTGATTTTATGTATCAGATAACAGGACCTGATGAATTCACATCAAAGCAGTAAGCGATGTATGTGATCAAGCATATCTAGAGGCAAAAGGTGCTTCATCAGCCTGCTTGCCAATGAGCGACTCCTCACCTGTTGAATTTATCTTTAGGATGCGGCCCACTTGTACAGGAATTAGAGACAGCAGATTGTCCCCTCTCTAGGGCAGGTCATTTTCTACAAGGCAGAAGGCAGAGTGATTAAAAAAAAAAAAAAAAAATCAATTTTGAACAAAACTCCATCTCGATTTTAAAAAGGTTGCTGGGAGCATATGTGAAAAATCTCTGTGTTGTCACTAAGAGGACACAGAATATAAACAACTTAAAACACATACGTATACTCATCTTAGGACTCAAGAAAAAGATTCCGTCTTCTCTAAATTTGCCAAACGACGCAGGTGGGCGGAAATATGCAAGGTCCTGCTTACCCACTATGCACTGTGGTATAGCTCAATTTGTTAGACACCGTAATTTACATTTAAAAATTATTTAACACTAAACAGAAAAACCGGTCACCTTGGTGTGATAATTATACCCTGAGCACTTTGAGTAACTATAGCAACAATTTCAGAGGCTTTTTTAAATACAAATATAGAATCAAGAATTATGGAGGAAGTGCTGAGGGATGGGAGATTTTTCCGCTACACTGGACACAGGCTACTACAGAAATTACAGAAATGGATTCCTTGATGAGGGAGTAATACTAACTAATTGACTTGTTCCGTTTTCTTGAGCCTGCAAGCTAAATGGTTTGTAATGCAAACCTCTTCTTAAGGATTAGTTGCTGATCTGAGTTAACTCCACAACTCATGATTGTTTGTTTATGTGATGGAATACCTTTTTACCTTTAGCTGGACATGTATGTGTGTCTGAAGCAAAGCTTCAATTTCAACCACTTGACAACAACAACAAAAAAAGACATTTGGAATCATTCAAAAAAAATCACCAAGTTAATGAAAAACTATGCGATGGTTCAATTAAGCAGCTCCCTCCACTAACATAGACTCAAGGAGCTGACATCTGCTATTTTAAGGAATCAGCATACAACGGAGAGAAAAGTTTGTGGTTTTAACATTTGTCCCAGACCAAGAGTCTAAAGTGACTGTGAAGCAAGATTCCTCTCTGCAAAGCCAAGGATGGGGCTTCGGAAGGTCCATGAACTCTCTGAAACCGAAGCCAGCGTTTCCGAGTTTCCGTGAATGCGCCCCTATTTATTGGATCCCAGGGGCACCGCAGCATTAGATGCTCCTACGTTTCACTCTATCCTGCCGTGGTGAAGGAATCATTTTAAAAGCAAAGGGCAGTGAAGAACACAGGTTTATTGTTACCAAATTCGAAACATCTCGAAAGCATCTAGTGGACAGAGACAAGCTTGACCACCCCCGAGACCAAAGTCTTTGCTCGCAGCAGGGACCTCCCAGCTGTTTGCCATTAAAACCATCCCATCCGTTAGTACCATTCATTAAAGGCATAAAATGATTAGCATCGTCCATCCTGTCCCTGTTAAGAAAAGTGGGTACTAGTAAAGCATGTAAAGGCAGGTACTAACTAGTTCATCACCCCACAATCCCAGGGATCTGACCATGCTATTCACAGAACTGCTATCTCGTGGCCAAGATTTCACAAGGGAAAAACTCAAGCAAAATGAAATCTGTGTTTCAAGGGACCCAAACTGTCACACTGAGCTTTTTTATTACAAACAAGCATGGATACAAATCTTTGGGGGTAAAATATATATATTTTTTATACCCCCAAAGATTTGTATCCATATGTGTGTGTGGATATATATATATATAAACATACACACGTGTGTGTGTGTGTGTGTGTGTGTGTATGTGTGTTTCCTCTGGGATAAACACGGACATTCACCCGAAAAAAGTTATTTAAGTGATACACAACCTATTATCTGCCTGAACTGAAATTGTGAACTGGTCACTCAAAATAGCGCAAGACAAAACTTCACTCTCTCTTCGACCATAAAGCTGGCATTAATTAGCCATTAATCTAGCAATGCTGTTTAGGGTGTTCGAAACCTTCACCGGTAAAGTCTGTTTTTGTCTTTTCAGTGCCTCCTTGCGAGAGACTGACTATAATTAATAACCCGCTATCTGTTACTCCCAAACTTGGTCACGAGGATGGAGCTCTTCTGGAGAGGCTAACGGTGACATACGACTGTTTTCCTTACAAACAAGCCGCAAGGACCATTTGTTAACCCCTGGCATGTTAACGGATGCTCTCTCCTGATGAGCAGAACTTTATGTCAATATTAAACATAAAATTCAGATTACTACCTTCACGCAATTTCTATTTTTTTTTCTTCCCTGAGCTAAAGACAATCGTCACCGGGAGGAAGACAGATGCACAGGCAGGAAGAGTTTGCAGGGATCTGTTTTCTAGTCCAGAAGGAACCTTCTATGTAAAGGACTCGTTTGGCTGCCACCTTCCCTGTCCCTTCTTCCAGCCGCGCTGACAGCTCCCGCTGGCCCAACAGATCAGCTGCCGCCACCCTCCACGCCTCTGACATTATTGCAGGACCTGCCGGGTCCCCGCTGTCTGTCTGCTGATGGGGAGAGGGACCCCCACCCACTCGCCCAGGACCTGGTCGCAGCGCTCAGCATCCTTCCTCCCTCCTGGCGCTTCCAGCGCTCGCTCTCAGCGCCCCCTTCCGGGGGTCCCCGGGACGCCGCCGGCGCCGCAAAGTTAAATCCCAACTCGGAGCGGCTGCCTCCAGGTACAAAGCGAGCGAGGAGAGGGCGAGGGCGAGGAGGTGAACGCGCTTCCCGCCAAAGCCGGGGCGATGGGGATCGCGGGGGGCGGGGGGCGGAGGCCTCTCCTGGGGCGCCGCGAGCGCATCATCCATCCTCCGCGGGGCTTTGCTCGCCCATCCTGGGGGGGACCCGTGTCCTCCGCGACCCAGACTGGCCTCCAGCCCCGACACCCTGCGCCAGAGGATGCGAAACCCGTGCCGCGGCGGAGAGAGGCGGGCGGGCGGGAAGGGACCTCGCCGGGCCGGTCCTCCGGGGCCCCCCGCGCCTCCATCGCCCCCGCGAACCCAAGCGCCCGGCGGAGTAGAGGAGCCCCAAGTCCCGGGCCCCCCCCTCCCACCAGCTTCTCACACGTGCGCCTCCGAACCGCTGTAACCGAAGCCGAAGCAGCTGCCCCGGCCGGGAGGCTGCGGGCTGCCCGGACGCCCGCCCGCCCGCCCGCGTGCCCTCCGCGGCTGGCGGCGCGCGCGCGGCGGCTGCGGGCACACTTCCCCGGCGCACGGTCCGGGGGTGCTGGGGAGGGGGTCCCCGTCTCGCCCCCCGTCCGGCCGCCCCCCTCTCGGGTCGCTCCCGCTGCTTCTGGCTGCAAACTTCCAGCCGGCGCCCCGGCTCCGCGGCGGGACCCCCCGCAGGGGACGGTGTCCTTCTAAATCCAGGGCGCGCCACCCCCCGCGGACCCGGCTCCGGCCCGCAGACCCTCCCCCCCGTGCCCCCGAGCCCCGGGACCCCCCGCCCACCACCTCCGCCGCCAGCTCCCGGTCCCCCCGGTCCCGCTGCAGCCTCGGCCACTCGGCGGCGGGGCAGGCGGCTCGCTTACCCGGTGGGACGCGCGCTCCTCGCGCCAGGTATCCCGCGCCCGGAGCCCCGGAGCGGCCGGAGGGTCCTCTTCGGCGCCCGACCAGCAAAGTGGGGGGCAGCAGCCGCCGCCTCCGCCCCCGGCCACTTGCTCCGGGCCGGACCCCACTTGCTGCGCTCGGGGCTGGGGGCGCCGGCGTGCGCGGAAGCTCGCTCCCCACGGTCCGTGGCGCGCGCAGCCGGGCCGAGTCGCGGGCGGGGAAGCAGGTTCGTTCCCAGCGCGGGAGGCGACCAGGAGGCAAAGTTGAGTGTCCGAACGCGCTGCGCCGGGGAGCCCCCCGGGAATGGGGTGTGGGGTGGCACACGGACCGGGGTGCCCCCGCCGAGGAGAGGTGGTGGAGGACGGGAGCCGCCGCCCGGCAGGGGCCGCGGCTGGTCGTGGACGGCAGAGCCCACCCGCGACGGGAAGGCAGCGCGCGGGAGCGGGCGCGGCGAGAGCAGCCGCCTCTGGCGTCTCCTTCCCCGCGAGTAGCGCGGCGCGGGGCGCGCGAGCGGGGAGCTCCGGGCCGCCTCGCCCCGCCCCCTCGCCCCAGCCCCGCCCCTCAGCCCTCGCCCCGCCCACTAGCCACGCCCCCTTAGCCACGCCTCCTCCTCGGGAGTGAAACCCGAGCGCTCCACGGGCGCCCGACCTCCCAGAGCCCCGCCCCCGGGACCGCCCCTTCCCGGGACCGGGCCCCCTCTGCTCCCGGGGCACCCCTCACCCCAGGCGCCCCAGTCAGTTAGCCTCCCGGGTGCAGGGCACCCACGCCGGGACTTTCGGGGGGGTTTTCTTTCTCCCTCCACCCCCCCAGCTCCCTGGCGCCGACCGTCGGTGGCTCCCCGCGCCTGTCCCGCCGCCGCTGGGACGTGGCTACTTTGGGGGGGGGGGTGCGGAGCGCAGTATAAAGGGTCGGAGGCGGCGCGGGCCGAGACCTAGACGTGGCGCGCCCAGTCTCCCGGCCTCCGCTCCAGGTACGTGTGCGGCCCCCGGCCGAATCCCGGGCGGGGTGGGGGGTGCGTGGGGGTGCGTGGCGGTGCGTGGGGGTGGCCGGGGGCCGCAGAGTCCTCTTGGGCTCCCCAGCTGTGTGACTCGCTTCCCCTTTCGGTGTGACATCCTCCTGCGGGCTCTGCGCTGAAACTCCTTAAAGACCCGGGGCGTCGCTGCGGGTTCTTGGAGGAGCGGCTTGCGGGTGAGCCTCCCGCGCGGTGTGGGTCGATTGCAGCGGAGCGTTCAATCAGAGAGACGGGGACGGGGCGGGTGAACCGGGGAGGCAGCTGGGCAGGAAGAGGAGAGCTCCCCCCGGATGGACAAGAGTTCGCTCGTCCAGCTCTGGGGCCAGATGCTACTTGTTGCACTTTTGCAGAATCTTTCGGATCTGGGGGAGCCGGTCCTCGGGGGGAAAGATTCATAAACGCACATTCAGGTGCTTTTGGAGACTCCTAGAGTTGGAGACTTTTGAGGGCCGCATCCGCTCAGAACTCTGTAAAGCAGCGCCTGTGGCTTTTCCTCTGGGTGAGGGTGGGGACAGGATCTGTGGGCCCTTTTGTCTCCTCCGGGGCTTGCGAGGGTGGCTTTCGAGTCCCCCCCCCCCCCCCCCGCACAGGGAAACGCAGGATGTCCCTGTGACCCACACATGCCCCATACTGGAAGGGGCCGGTGTGCCCATACCTGTGCCACTGAGCTCATGTGTGCCACAAAGAGCCCTCCCCTGGCTGGAAGGTGTGTGTCCTAGCCTGTCATGTCCAAGAGAAAGACGATAGGAATACAAACTGCCATTGAATTTTCACTTTGTAGAAATAGTTTTTAATAAAAGGATTAAAGGAAAGCAATATCCTGAAGGTTTCCATGGAAGCCTAGTGCAGCCCAAAATTGCCAATCTCTCTCTCTCTCTCTCTCTCAGCTGCCTGGGTGCTCAAGGCCTCCCTCGGCTTTCCTCTAAGACACCCAGGAGGAAATGCCGGTAGCTGGGAGCCTCTGGGAGAAGCATTCTCCCCTGGGTCGAGTTGGGGGCACTCAGGCCTGGCAGCCGCCTGGCTCCTGGGGACCTCACTGCACAGCTTCACAGTTCTGTGCTTGGCATGAGGGGCACGAGCTCCATTCCTGACATTCCGATTCTCTTGCCGACGTGGCACCGAGGCCTAGGAACGCCCTGGGAGGCGGAGGCACCCTGAGAGGAGGAGACTGCCAAGATCCAGCTGGCTGCTCTGCTCCTGGGGTGGGGGGTGAAGGGGGGGGGGGCAGGGGAAGGAGGACATTGCCTTTACCCCTGACTGTGCAGCCCTTGGGTGCTTGGGTACCCGTAGAGCCTCCACCGCCAGGGCAAAGGGAGGCAGAAACCAAGATCCTGACGTGCAATTAATCCTTGTCCCTGCCTTTCAGAATTACAGTTAAAGGTGTGTACGCTTAAAAAAAAAATCTTGGGACACGGAGAGAGCTAAGCAGTGGGAAGAAAATAGCTTTCTACACCGTAAACCCAGCAGGGCTGATAAGATACGGTTTAACTCAATAAATGATGTGCCTTTATGCGTACGTGGGGGAGAAAGGTCAATTAGACGGGCAGTGTAGAGGCCACACCCAAGCATTGTTAAAGTATATATGTTTCGTGATAATGAAATACAAGTTAATACTGAAGACAGACAAGAAACAGAGGAGTAAATGAGAGGGCGTCCTTAAAGCGAAATGCCCCTCGTCTGAAGTCCACTGATGTCACCATGTGACTTAGGGAAAGTTCCTTGACCTTCCTGAGCTACCGTCTCTTCACCTGGAGCTTCCAGGAGGCTGCTCTAGGCGTGGCCTTTAAGAGAAAGGTGATGTCAGTAAACACTCAGCCCAGCACAGGAGGCTCTCTACGCTAAAATGATTTTAAAGGATCCACAGGTGTCTCATTCTTCCAAATGAAGTTTCTAAGTGTGTTCTTGTTTTTTTTTTCTTTTTAACGTTTGCTCACTGTTCCAAAGTAAGCTTCTAATTACATTACTAGAGGCCCGTGGCACGAAGAGATTCCTGAATAGGCCTTCCTTCCCTTGGCTTCCAGCTCTGGCCCCTGGGACCCAGGCCTTCGCTCCAGAGTCTGCCTTCTTTGTCTTCACTGCAGACTCGGGTCTGCAGTTTTGTCTTGGCTGTGACACTGTCCCTATAGATCCCTTCTCCTGTCCCCTCCCCCCCCCAAAAAAAAACTCTGCCCCCCACTTCATAGCAGGTTCCTGCATGGCCTGGCCACTCCCACCTGAAACAGCTGGGCAGCGGCCCACTTTGACCTTCTAATTTGCATACTCGCTCTGATTGGCTGTGGGCATAGCCCAGGTACAGTCAATTTACATGTTTGTCTATTAGGTAAGATAGAATTAGAAGTGATGCTTCTCAAAACAAAAGTTCTCTTTAGTTCTCTCTTCAAAATAAACTTGGGGCTCTCCCTAAACTTTTATGTCAGCCATGCACACGATGTAAAAGAATGGGAACACTCAAGCTCTCGGTGAAAATGATGAATTTTGGGGCGCTGATTCATGTGACCTGAAAAAACGCCATCCATTTCCTGATTCACCTCAGTGTCTGTGGCCAAAGGAAGGATCTCTTCATGTCTCTGAAATAATTAACGGCTTTTTTCTTGTCTTTATGTCTCTCCCTTGTGCTTGAATTTCAGCTCCAGCGATAAACTGCCACCTCCGAGGGGAGCAGCAGAGAGAATATTACCTGGTAGAGCTGCAGATGCTGCTGTGGTCAGGAGTGACCTTCAAGGGTATCTGTGACCTTTACAGCGCCCCGGATTGTCTGAGTGTCGTGAAAAACCCCAGTCCGGGACATCGTGGCTTATGGATATTTACACACAAGCCAGAGACACATTACAATTCTGCACAAGTGTTCCTTTTTCCTACTGTTTTCCTTTTTTTTTTTTTTTTTTTTAGATCTGTGGCATTTAAGAATTGAAAAAAACTGCTAGGTCCTCTGATCAGCCCCATTAGTTTTTTCTTAAAATGGCCAAACATTGATAAAACGACATGCAGTTTCTATGCCTCACTAAGAGTGCTTCACGCTGGTTTTGTTAAGTATCTGAAAGATTCATGAGATGGCTACAGGAAATATTATGATGCTCCCCAAAGTCTTGAGAGAAGAATCACCAAGTAGGGAGAGTTCAGGGAGCCATCAGCCCCAACTCAAGTCCCTTGAGCTGCACCAGGGTTGTTTAGGGTTTTTACCCCTATAAATGCTCACTCTCCCTTTAACGTAGCAGCCCACTCCCATGACAGAGATAAGCAGGCGAGTTTTATTCAAACTAAATCATAGGCTCTATAGCAGCGGCTCTCAACCTGTGGGTCATAGAACCGCTAGCAGGGTCATCTAAGACCATCAGAAAGCACAGATCTTTACATTACCATTCATTACCAGTAGCAAAATTACAGTTATGAGGTAGCAACGAGAATAATTTTATGGTTGGGGGTCACCACACCATGAGGAACTGTATTAAAGGGTCGAGGCATGAGAAAGGTTGAGAACCACTGCTCCAGACTCTAGCTCACTCCCCAGGTGAAAACCACTTCCGGATGTATTTTTGCCTTGTCATTTTTCTCTTTATTGTCTTGTCTTATGGTTAAATTTCTTGATATATGTTTCTAGCAACCCAGTTCCCTTCCAATAAAATTGTTGTGCTCAAAATACCTCCAGTTGCCATTTTTGTAAGTATGTTCTGAGGAGAGGAAAAATGTTTGGCTTAAAAGATTTTTGGAATACCTAGGAGGAAATTCAGATGGTTTGTGGCATGAAGATAAAGCATCCGTATGGTTTCCCGAGTGTTATTTTCTGACATGAAGCCTTATGTATATCTTGAATGTCTATAAGTGAAGAATGGCTGTACTTTTATAACAGATACGCCTGATGCTCATTAATCAATGTCCTCTCTATTCCTGTCTTTGAAAATAGATTTTGGGGGAGAAATAAGTACATTTGGAAAATAAATTTTCAAAACTAATGTTCATCCTACATAGATTTAGAAACACAAATTACTCTGCCTTAGCTTATTCCGTGATTTACTAGGGAGATTAACTCGTGATGCCCTTGAGGTAATTGAAAAGAATCTGATAAGTGAAATTGACCAGGAGGCAAAGTGTCTCCTGAAGCATATAAGTGGGAAGATGAGCTGTCAAGGATCTTCGTCACCCTTCTGTCAGTTCTCATTTCAGATCCTCCTTTCCATGCCTACTGTTGCCTCCTCAATTCAGAATATCAGCTCATGCGGAGCACCAAAAACTCTTACCGGCCTACAGGTCTCCTTGCGCCCGTCTATACCACTACACTGCAGTGATCATCCCAACAACACTCACCCCCTCATCCTTAACAACAGGCCTGATTTTATCTGAATTGCAATCTGCCTGGTTTTAAAAGATTAAAAAAAAAAGAAAAGAAAAAGCAACTTTCCTAGAACTTAGCTGTAATCAGTGAGATGCAAACCAGTAGGAATCCAAGAAAGTCTTGGTAAGAGGGATCTACAACTAGCTGTGTGTGACCTTTCTTGCCCTTCCCTCCTGAACCTGGGGGTCCATATGACTTGATTGAATTTATTTTTAAATTTAGCTCATCTCTCTCTCTCTCTCTCTCTCTCTCTCTCTCTCTCTATATATATATATATATATATATATATATACATATATATATGTGTGTGTGTGTGTGTGTGTGTGTGTGTGTGTATTAGAGGCCCGATGCATGAATTTGTGCATGGGTAGGGTCCAGCCAGCCTGGCCTGCGAGAAGCGACATGGGCTGTTGGCGGCCTGCCTGCTGGTTGAACTCCTGGTCGAGGGGACAATTCTCTTATTAGCCTTTTATTATACAGGATATACACTGAGTGGCCAGATTGTTATGTGTTCAGAGATCATAATAATCTGGCCATTCAGAGTGTGCGTGCATGTGTGTGTGTGTGTGTGAATTTCCCTCAGAGACCTAGCCTTTCCCCCACATAATCAGCAACCCCCAAGGCAGCAGGAGACCATAGCCTGGGCCTGCCTGACGGTCACACATTCTGGAGCCATGCCGGCGAAAGATGATATCTTGATCTTAAGTTACATCTCCGTTCCTGAGCCTAAAGCTGAAATGACTCCCCGGCGACATTCCCATGAGAGTGGACAGAGGGACTCCAGAAAGGACCCCAAAATTGCCTTCAGGGCCTTAAGGAATTATTACCCTTACCTCACCTCTGATCCATCTGCTCCCATGGCCTGATGCCCTAATGGCTGGGGTTACTGACTGGGCCCAAAGGCGTTACCATGGAGACGCGTAGACTTTGGTTCTTATCTTCTTGGAGGGAAGGTTTTATTCAAGAGACAAAAGTGCAGAAAAGCAAGCAAGAATGTATGGCTGTACCAAAACCCACTTGAAACCCACTTGGACAGTGGAACAAGGAAGGGCACAGAGGAGGCAACAGGAGAGCGTAGGCTGCGCTGCTCTGGCTCCCTGGGAAGTCAGAGAAAAGGACACCGTGAGACAGGTTCAGGGTTAGCCCAGGACAAGCTGCTGCTGCCCACTGCTCCTCTGGTTGCAAGTCTCATGGGGTCCCTTAGAGTCAGGGAAACATGCCTGTGGGGGGAAGGAGAGAGGAAACGGAAGGGCACAGGCATGCTCCCTGGAGGGAGAGTGCACTGGGACCTCATTTTCAGGGGCTTTAAAGGCTGGGCATTGAGTGGAGGTTTTAGGGGACACTCCATAGATTAGTCATCAGCTTTATGCTAATGTGCCAAAATGAGATGCATTCTCTTTAATCTGTCTGTCCTTAGGTGTGGTTGGCAAATGGCCCTTGTTGGATGTGTTACCTGTCTCTCTGAGGAAGAGGTTTTAAGCTATTTACCCTCCAATCAGGGAGGAGAAGTGCAAACCATTTACTCTTAACTATCCTTGGTATAGGGAAGGTAGGGTTTACTAGGTGGGTGTAAACTGCAGTTTAATTATGTCTTAGTTTCCCTATTCTGCCTGTCCTAGAATTTTCTTAGCTTCTTACTATGATGTAACAGCCGCACTGTCAGGACCTCTGGCAGGTAAAGAAAACATCTGGACCTAAGTTAGGTCTCATTTCCTGAGCCTAAAGGTGAAATGACCCCCTGGCTTATTCCCATGAGATAGGACAGAGGGACTCCAGAAAAACCTCAGAGCTGCCCTCAAGACCTAAAAGAAATGGTTTATTACCCTTTCCTCACTGCCAATCAATTTTCCCCCAGCATGCCCCCAAACCCCTAACCCATGGTGTCTTGTGATTTTGTCCTAAACATATAATCTGTAACCTATAAGCCATCTGGGATCCCGATTTCCAGCGTTAACTCCCAGTGTCCGGACTGACCGATTCAATGTCAAACTATTCTGCAAACTCCAGCTCGGGCATTTCTTTGGAGCGGTGTGTTCAGGCTGGCAGACCCAAGGAACAACACTGGGTTTCAGTAACACCTCCCTTCTGTGTTCCTGCCTGGACCTTGATGTGATAGTTGAGATTCCAGCCAACCTCTGGGACTGTAAGGTAACCTTGAGGATAAAGCCATGAGCCAAGAACAGCAGAGCTGAAAAAAAGGAACCTGAATCCCTCTGGGGCCCCTACCTCAGCCATGGACTTTCGCCCCCAGACTTCATAACAGGAGAAAGGAACAACGTTCTCTTCGGTTTTGTGCACCACGGTTTACGCCCAGGTTTAGCAGGAGAACGTGAGTCCTAGCGGGAGAAGGTGGAAGGCTTGTCCCGATCTGGCCTCCCTGCGTCCTCCTCTCAACATCACCACCCACTTGGCCCTCCCTCCAGCGCTGCTTCCAGCTTTCAACCGAGTTGGTTGCACAGCATGTGCTCTGGCACGGACTGAGCACCAAGAATAGAAGAGAGCAGCGCAGAGCCAATCCCTGCCCTTGTGGGAATTACAGTCTTTGGGAAGAGGTAGGCATCAGGCACTGATCCCACAAGCATAGTGATCGCAAGCCCTGCTAAATGCTGGGAAAGACAAGTTTGGGGGTGTCTGGTTTAGTCTGGAGTCAGGACAGGCGTCATGAACGGGGGCATGTGAGCTGACATTTGAGGGATGAGTAGTGACTAACAAATGAATAAGGGAAGAAAGTGAAATTCCAAGGAAGAGTGGAAATATCTTAGAATTTAGCTCAAATACACTTGTTAGAATTCCTAGGATGGTAATTGAAAGGAGGAGGAAGAGGAGAAGGAGGATGAGGGGGAAGAGGAGGAGGAGGAGGAAGAGGAGGAGGAGGAGGGGGGAGGAGGAGGAGAAAAAGAAGGAGAAGTAAGAGAGGGAGGAGGGGAGGAGGAGGAGAAGGAGGAAAAGGAGGAGGAGGAGAAAGATGAGGGGGAGGAGGAAGAGAAGGAGGGGGAAGAAAGGGAGGAGGTGGAGGAGGGGGAAGAGGAGAAAGAGAAGAAACAACATATAATCTTTTAAAACAGTAGAGAGGAAAATGAAATAAAGATAACTTGATCAATTCAGGCAAAGGCTGGAAAGGAAAATAAAAATAAAAGAGTACAGAACAGAAATGTAGAAAGAGAAGAACTGGTAGAATTTCAGTAAACATGTTGTGGACAAAAGGGGGCCACACCCTAAAGGTGACAACTCAAGGGCGGCCTGCACGGGCCTTACAAACCCAGACACAGGAAGGTCTGAGGTGAAAACTTTCTAACCAAAAGCGGTTCCTGGCGGCTCTTGTCCTAGGGCGGTGTTTTCCCAAATAAATCTGAATCTTCATCTTAAGGAGCTCGTCAGTCTGCATTTATCCCGCTTTATATCCTCCTCTGCCCTCCCGCTAGCAATCACCCCATTCCTGTCCAGCTCCATGAGTTGTTCTTGTTTTTTTTTCTTTTTTGCTCTATCTCTTCCCCTACCATCGAGGTAAGCCACATTTATGATAACTTATGGAACATAAGAGACAATGAAAATCAGAAAAGTTCATATTTTGTATAGAAATACAACATAAAAAGTTTATGAGATGTAGCTAAAACAGTATTTACAGAGAAAGCGTTAAGTACTTATATTAGGAAAGAAGGATTGAAATGGGCAAGTTAAAAGTCCAACCAAAAAGTCAGAAAAGGTGCAAGGGGAAATAACATAGTTAATACCACATATTAATGAAAGACTATAAAGGTACAGTAGAAAGAGTCAACAATGTTAAAGCTGTTTAAAAAAATAAGTTGGATAACATAGACCAACCTCTGGTAACATATATAGCTCACTCAAAAAAAAAAGTGTTTTAGAAAATTAGAAAGGAAATAAGAATTCAAATACACTTGCAATCATTAAAGAAAATGAATCAATAAATATGTAACAAGTGAAACAGATACACATTCCTGAGATGGTTTTCTAGGAAGATCCTACCAGGTATTCAAGACTCATCCCTATTTTATGAAAGTTATTCTAATGAATAGAAAAGTCAGAGGCTAAAATCACAAAATTCAAGGATGTTTTATCACTAGAAAACATACTAATATAAATCATCTCATTGTCAATATAAGAAATGCCCAAACTGTAAGAATGTTTATGAGTTTATTCGAGCCAAACTGACAACAATTGGCAGAAAGCAAAATTCTCAACAGATAGAGAAAATGCTCTGGGAAATGTCATTTTATGAAATAAGTGTTATTTTATACGCCAGAATCGGAGGGCAAGAAAACGCTGGGATTGGATGAAAAGTAAAAGGAATACACAGGTGGGCATAGGCTAGTTAATTGTCAATAATTAATACAATGATACTATCAAGGAAGGGATCTGTGGTCTCTGTACCCTGAGGGGTTCTGGATAAAACAGGAAATTACCCTGACATTCCAGAGAAATGTTATCAGGATACACAAAGACAATAGACAGGCTCAGTGAAGGTAAAGATTCACCTTGGTCAGGGAAGATACTGGCCTAGGACAAGACCACTCGCCATTATCTGCTTTTCGTTGGGAAGGTTGAATTTCGGACCCTCCTGGCTGGTTCCCTGAGGTCTCTGAGTGTGTAGCAGGACTCGCACGCAGGACTCCCCTGAGTTTGCCAGGTTTAATACGTGGTCCCCCTTTCTTCCACATCCACAGAATTAAGGAAAACTCTGCGATCACTTCAACATCTACATAATAGACTTCGATAAAATGTAACATGCATTTATTATTTTTAAAAACCTCTCTTAACTAATAGACTAGACTAGTGGTCGGCAAACTGCAGCTCGTGAGCCACTGTTTACCGCTCTGTTGACCAATGAGTTTGCCGACCTCTGGACTAGATGAAGAAAGGAAATTTACCTAACCTGATAGACTACCTACCAAAAAAAAAAAAAAAAAAAAGAGAAATTTTACCTATAATTGTGAAAAGTTAGAGATACTCACTTGAAAGGCAAGTGTGCACCTATCAACACTTTTATTCAACACTGAAACAACTGGTTGAAAAGTGTTAGGCAGATAAACTTTCCCTTTACTTCCTTTCCTTCTTCCTGGCTGGTCAAATCATTCAAATGACGGAAGGCAGATTAACAGGAGAAAATTAAATTTTAATATTTACACACGGGGGAATTCACCTAAGCATCAACATTCCCGAAGACAGTGAGGCAAAATGAGGCAAAAATGTCCTTTTGGATTAAGAGGGGGCAATTTACAGGTAAATGACAAAGCAAACATATGGTGAACAAATGCATGCAGGGTCACCCAGAAACAATGGCACAGAGGGGTGGAGGGGGGGCGGGTAGTGGGGGGTCTAGTCAGAGCTTTTTGCTTGGATCCTCCTGTCTGCCCCACTTCATTCCTATGTACCCACGTGACTGTGCTGAAGTTCCCTTCCTGAAGCAGCTTTGCTGCCTGGGTTGCTATAGGCAGGGGAAGAGGTAACAAACTCTTCCTGAGTTGGCTGGGCTTTCATTGCTTTCAGCTGCAAGGGGAGGGGAGGTGCATATTCTGGGGAGACTCACTCCGAACCCCTACCAAAGGGAGAAACAAACTTCTCATTGTAGACAATGTCACTGTCTCCAGTAAAAGCACTTAAGAATATCTGCAGATAAACAATGAGAAGAAAGAGAAGTTCTGCGAGTCTGCTAGCTCGACTCCCAATATACAAATCAATGGCGTTCCCATAAACCAGCAGCAAATATGAGAAAGCGTAATTTAGAGAAGGTAACACTACACAAAAGAAATCAATACGTTTCCTAAGAATAATTTTGACAAAGACAGGTTGGACCTTTGTGGAAAACTTATACAACGAAATTTAAAGATCTTAAAGAAAACTTAGATAATTTGATGCTGTCTATCCTGTACTAGTTTTTATGCATGGAATGATTCAGTATACTAATATAATATCTTGAATATTTAATATTCATTCAGAAAACCCATGCTCCTCAAATTCATCGTTAGATACAATGCAGATGCAATCAAAATAACAACCAGCTGGATGGAACTTCCGTAGATCATAAAAGTTATAAGCAAGGCAAGATCACAGGTCTAAGAGTGCTTAACGGATTTCTGCAGAAAATGAACAAGGGAGGTGGGAGTTGTAAGGTATCGATACTGCTCATAAAGATAAAGAAATTAAGACACTGAGACACTGGCACAAGGATTGATGAAGAGAACATGGCCCAGGGTTCATAAACAGACCCACATATATGCGGTCTTTGACAAGGTTCTCATTGAAGAGAGGTGGGACTCCATATGCAGATCTCAAACAGCCCTGCTGGGCAAACACTGAACGAGAAATTTCCCTGTGGCCTCTCATAGAAATAACTTCAAAGTAGATGAAAGCTGAAGTGAGAAAACATGAAAACATTAAGGAAAATATATGAGAAGCTATCTATTTGACCTCTGGGTAGGGAAGCAGTGCTCAAAATAAAAGACCAGCCATAAAGAAAACAAAGAATCAATGCAGCAAACGACATTAAAGTGTAGACCTTCCATATGATGAAATTCAACCCAGAAGCAAGTTTTAGCCCGAGAGAATTTCCAGCGCATACGATTGACAAAAGATGATACACAGAATATATTTTCACCCTCTTACCCTTCCGCTGGAGAAGCAGGAAGCAATAGGGACCTGTGCAAATGAAACAGGAAGCTCAGTCGCCAATAGACATCAGATGAGCCGATAAACCTCCCTAATAATCACGGAAATTTAATTAAAACAATATGGCACCATGTCATAGGAATCGGATTGGCAATAATAAAAAAAGTCTGGAGATACCAACTGTTATCAAGTATTGGCAGGGGGAACTGTAGAGGTGTAAATTGGTATAATCGCACGGGGAGGCATTTTGGCCATTCAAGTCAAGTTAAAAATGTCCATTCCACACAGCCCAATTGGCAAAGTTGCAGAGGACATGCGGTATGCTGCCAGTTTGTATAAAGTATTAAACCAAAAAAAAAAAAATCATATCTATACAATGCATGAATACATACGCAGTAGTTAAATAGTACAGAAAGGATAAACACTAAATTTGGGTTATTTGTCTTGGGTTGGATGGGATAGAGGCAGAGATTGTGAAAAGAGAACGTTATCTGTTATTGTGTTTTCCGTTAAAAAATAAATATGAAGTACATACTGAAAAATGGTAAGATTGCATAGAAGTGGCTCGGTGGGTGTTTATTAGGTTATTATCCTTTTCTGTATGCTCACAAAATGGCATAACTCAATAAAGAAGGTTAATGGGAAGTAAGGAAGTGCAGACCTAGGCAGAGGGAGCTCATTAGAGCAGCTTTGTCGTGCAGAAGAACAAAGAGACTGGTAGCAGCTGGAGGGATGTGAGCACAGAAGGCTATTCTTTCGAGTGGGTCATTGGAAGCATGTTGATACATTGACTGAAATTCCTTCATAGACAGAGACATTGACTATGCAGTAGAGAATCCCAGGAACAAAGGCCTTGGAAAGATAAGAGGCAATCGAATTTGGGTTTTGGGGAGAACAGGGGCTCTCTGAGCATTGTCAGAGGCAGAGGCGGGAGGATCAAGGGAGACCAGGCCCACGCAGGAATGGAAGTTCAGATGAAAACCTGCCCCTCTAAGAACTATTTGTTTTCCTGTTGAAATGCAGTCTTCCCTCGGTACCTGAGGGATTGGTTCCAGGACATCTTCACCAGCCCCCAACACCCAAATCTACAGATGCCCAAGTCCCTCACATGATACGATGGCGTATTTGCGTATGACTTATGCGCATCCTCTCATATACTTTACATCATCTCTATGTTCCTTACAATCCCTAATGCAATGTAAACGCTATGTAAATAGTTGTTAATACTGTATGGTTTAGGGAATGATGATAAGTAAAACTTTGTTTAATGTTCAGGAAAGACACAACCATCCTAGGCCTATCTACACAGTACATGTCAGCAACACTGTAACATTTTCTCAAATACTTCCTATCCACGGTTGTTTGAGTCCATGATAGGGAACCCACAAATATGGAGGGCCAGTTAGCTGAATAAGGTCAGGTTTGAGTGACAAGAATGGAGATGGCAAGAACATTAGGGAAGAGAAGCAATGCTATGAAATCAATATCTTGGAAATCAGAAAAACAAACTTACTGTCATCACCATGCTGCAATGAGTGGCCAGTTGAGGCTTGTGCTCAGCATCCTAAAATGAACTCCATCCAACGTTACAGTGGAATTATCTCCAGCAAACATCAGCATCTCGGGCTCTGGTGCAGAGAAGGCCAATGATTGGGTCCAACCAGGAGATGGTTTCACCAGGGAACAGAAAAAAAGAGAAACAGAAAAGCTAATGATGTTTATAAGGAAGTACGTAATGCACACTAACAAAAATGACGATGGTGTCAATGGACTAGAGCAGTGATTCTCAACCTTCCTAATGCCGCGACTCTTTAAGACAGCTCCTCATGTGGTGGTGACCCCCAACCATAAAATTATTTCTGTTGCTACTTCTTAACTGTAATTTTGATACTGTTATGAATTGTAATGCAAATATCTGATATGCAGGATATATTTTCGTTGTTGCAAATTGAACATAATTAAAGCATAGTGATTAATCACAAAAACAATATGTAATTATATATTGTGAAATATTTATTTCCAATTACAAATAAATGAAATGTTGTCTTGAATCATGGTGTAGCATGGGTAACAGTCTTCATATAACAGTAGTAAACTATATTGCTACACCGAGGAGCGGTCTGTTGGTTCCTAAGACCGTGGGAAATAGGTGCTTTCTGATGGTCTTAGGCGACCCCTGTGAAAGGGTTGTTCGATCCCAAAGGGATCGCAACCCACAGGTTGAGAACCGCTGGACTAGAGGAAAAGACGAGGTCAATCATTGCAATGGGAGCCTGGAGGAAGTGAACAGGAGTGGTTGTGGGAGTGGGGTTGGTAGAGGAGGCACAGTGATCCAAGGTGTATCCATGACAATGGGGGATGAAGTGAAGAAGTTAATGATGTTGAAAGCAGAGAAGACAGATGGGTCATGAATAGAAGGCAAGCATCTCACATGTGTGCCCAACGTTGATGTTGAAGTTATCAAGAGGAATCTTTAGTGAATGAGGCAGTGTGATCCAGGAAGTTCAGAAGACAGCAGCCAGGAGCCAATGATTGCTGTTGTAATCATTTTATAGAGCTTGAAAATGCAGTTCAGAGAGGGTGTGCCTCTATAAAGCAACGTGCAAAGGAATTACCCAAAGAGCCCAAGAAGTGTTTGACTTTGACCTCCATACCCTTCCTACTGTACCAGACTCCAGACTTCTTATACAGTTTCCATGCAGGAAATTTCAATGACTGTACAATGAAATGTGATGTTAATTTCCAGTATCTCCTTTGGACAAAGCCAGTCACCATGACCCTTAACCAGTGTGGCTAATCAGAACTATCTGGGGAGTTTTTTCTATATATAGCAGCCCAGGTTGACCCTACACCTCATGAATCAATCTCTAGGGGATGAGCCTAGACCTATGATTTTAAAAAAAGATCCCTGGATGAATCTTATTCATAGCCTTGTTACCAACCATTAACCTCACGTTATAGTCAGTACAAAAGCTCACTTGCCTTCCAAGCATAAATGGTCCCAACAGTCCTAAGAAAGAAATGATCCAAGAGAAAAAAAACTTGAGTGTCCAGTTGTGAGTGTTTTCCTGTCTATCCCTAGGGTTACACTCTGAGTACTGTATATAGCAACTCATTCCATACTAAAATCTATTGAGAGACACATTTTCCTATTTAGAATTTTATATAATCAGAGAATATCTTAAGGGTTTGCTCATCTTGCTCAAAGATTCACTAAAATATCTACTTTTATCAGTTGATTTCTAGAAAATGTTTTGCTTATCTATATATATATAAAACCCTTATATACAAATCTTCTGGATGGTGGAACAACCAAACAACTGAACAACTGAACATCTGGTTGCTCTGATGCATGCAAAACATGGCGGGCATCAGCCACGGCAGGATGGTGGAGCAGGTGAGGGGGGTGCCAGACCAAGTCTGGATACTGGTTGCTGTCATCAGGGCAAGCCTCTGGTAGTTACTGAAAATTCCTTGCATTCCCACTGGGCATTCCCACCTGCTACCAGTGCTGGAGCTGCCACTTGCACCCACTGCTGGCACCCAGTGCCAGCACCAATTACTTGGTGCCACCAGCGGGTGCAAGTGGAGGCTGCTAGCCATGATCTCCCTTTAGGAGCTGGGGGAGCAACAATCCAGCTCCCACCTGCAGCCAGCTCTGGGTCCACCATTGCACCTGCTGCTGGCACCTGACACCAGTCCTAATCATGCAGCGCCATCAGCGGGTGCAAATGGCAACTGCCAGCCTTGATAGTCCCTAAGGGCTTTTCCACCTCACCCTGTTCCTGAGGGGCAATCGGGGCAACAGCCACTGCTTGTAACTGCTGAAGGCACTGGTCCTGCTCACACCTGCTGCTGGTGCCAGCCCTATTCGCTCATCATCAGCGGGTGTGAGTGGGGCTGGTGCTGTCAGCACATGGGAGCAGTGGCAGACAGGGTACCGGGAGGCCATGGCAGGAGAGGTCAGGCAGGGGAGCAGAGGATGGGCCGAGACCTGCCTCTGTGCCCACTGCAGCCTAGTGGCCCACAGATTCTTTCAAGGTGCACAAATTTGTGCACTGGGCTCCTAGTCCTATACAGTGGTACCTCAAGATACGAGTTTAATTCATTCTGTAACCTTGAGGCGTGGGAAACTATGAGACGCTTGAGTCCAGGTAAACTGGTGGGTCGTGTGCAGCCGGCCGATCTGTGTGATTACTCCTATCTCAAATGTTGCTCATATTTCAAAGCAAAAATCGCTCACTCGACTGCTTGTATCTCAAAAATCTCGTATGTTAGGGCACTTGTATATCGAGGTACCACTGTATAATAAAAGCCTAATATGCTAAGTGTCTGATCATCTGGTATACCATTCAACCAATTAAAGCATAATATGCTAATGATATGCTAAGGCTGCTTAACCGATTGCTATGATGTGCACTGACCACCAGGGGCAGATGCTTCGACCAGTAGGTTAGCTTGCTGCTGAGGTTTGGCCGATTGGGACTGAGCAAGATGGGCCGGACATGTCCAAAAGCCCTCCAGTGATCCCTTCCTGACTGGCCAACCTCCCGCATCCCTTCCCGATCCTGATCATACACTGGTGGGACCCCTTGACCTGACCTGTGCCCTCTCACAATCTGGAACTCCTTGGGGGATGTTGGAGAGCTGGTTTTGGCCCGATCCCACAGGCCAGGCTGAGGGACCCCAGTGGTGCACAAATTTGTGCACTGGGCCTCTCTAGTCTGTAATATAACCTGAAAAATGTTTGTTGCCAGGTTTATTGCTTTTGGGAATGCCAGTATTATGGGAGCCACTCTGCCTCTCTCCCTCTGTCGCACATCCCTTTTCTGCTAGATTAGATCTGAAGCTTCGTGCATGGGTGGAAGGAGCCTCCTGTGGGATACAACCTGAGGAAGCACCGTACTGAGTAGCACAAGACAATTTTGACCATTGTTTACTCTCCTTCTGCCTAACTTCCCAGATCAAAGAGCAGAGTCACGGTTATCTAATCATGCCAGCGTAAGAGCTACAATAATATTTATTTCACCTCCCCCTATCCCCAGGAGATGTTGTTCCAACTCCGCCCAGGGAAACATGTCAGGATCTGGGGTGGGGGGTGGGGGGTGAAATGGCCTGTAGGTACCTCATTCCTAGAAACTCCTGCCACACCTTCCAGTGCCCACCAAGATGAACACTGCCACTCTCTCCTGTGGGCTGGATTGTCTCCGATTTCCTTCTCCAGAGCCCCGAGCGGTGACTTATCCACTGCATGTGGTGACCATTACATCGATGAAATCACAAACGTCTGAGGTTCAGGCAACCCTCAGGGAGTGTCTTGCAAGGTGTCTTTTGAGGAGCTGACATGCATTGAGGTTCCTGCTTGCCAGGCTCTGGCCTCAGAGATTTCAACTACCATTAACCTGTCCACCCATGACTCTGAATGCTGGGAACTTGATTCATCATTACTTCCTGGTTGAGAGCCCTGAGCAGAGAGAGGTGAAGTCACCCCCCCCTGCCTACTCCCTGCAATGAAACCCTCAGGAGGTGTCGGTGGGATTCAGATGGCACCACTGCCTGTTCTGTGCACTAGCCCAGGGTTTGGCCAACATTTTTTTTTTTTTAAGAATATAGAATTTTTATCTTATTTTAGTTAAAAAAAATAATAATTGCCAAGACCGGTTTGGCTCAGTGGATAGAGCGTTGGCCTGTGGACTGAAAAGTCCCAGGTTCGATTCCGGTCGGGGGCATGTACCTTGCTTGTGGGCACATCTCCACTGTGGGGTGGGCAGGAGGCGGCTGATCAATATCTCTCTCTCATCGATGTTTCTGACTTTCTATTTCTCTCCCTTCCTCTCTGTAAAAAATCAATAAAATATATTAAAAAATAATAATAATAAAAATTGTAGCCTGAATGAAGAAATTGGTCTTGGGTGGGGGAGGGGGAAAGGGTGGGGAGAAGAAGTGAGAAGGGAGAAAAGAAAAGCAATAAGCAAAAGGAAAAGAACTTATATTCATCTGTGTAAACAGATCCATTGAGGCAAATGCATTCCAGGGCCAGGGCTGCTGCACTCGGTCAGTACCTCCTAATTTCTGTAGAGTCTAAGACCCTGCTAGCGGTTCTCAACCTGTGGGTCACAACCCACAGGTTGATAGCCGCTGCTGTAGGGCCTAAGACCATTGGAAAACCCAGATATTTACATTAGGATTCATTAACAGTAGCAACATTACAGTAATGAAGTGGCAACAAAAATAATTGTACGGTTTGGGGTCACCACAACATGAGGAACTGTATTAAAGGGTCGTGGCATTAGAAAGGTTGAGAACCACTGCTCTAGAGGAATATTAACATGCACAGCCTGCACACTCTTTATCTGAAAGCAAATCAGAATGAATATAAAAGCCTGAAATTCCTGTAACTGAATCCCCATCATTTCCTGCCCCTGCAGTCTGTATTCTCAGGAATTTTGTTTTCTGGAACATCAGCACCTCAGCCAGGAATCTGGTGTTATCTTCTCAGTATTCTCAGTGCCTGGTATAGCGGTTTGTGTACAGATGCTCAACACTGTTTGCTTGAGGAATGAGAAGACCATGAATGACTCTATTGCTGCTATGTTAGATCACTTCCAACAATTTTTTAAAAATACATATTTTACTGATTTTTTACAGAGAGGAAGGGAGAGGGATAAATGGAAACATTGATGAGAGAGAAACATCGATCAACTGCCTTCTGCACACCCCCCACTGGGGATGTGCCTGCAACCAAGGTACATGCCCTTGATGGGAATCAAACCTGGGACCCTTCTGTCTGCAGGCCGACGCTCTATCCACTGAGCCAAACCGGTTTTGGCACTTCCCACAATTTTTAAATGTGACAAAAATACTAAGGATTTGGGTACATCGCTGTAACTCAGAGAATGGCATTACCTGATGTGAGGAGAGCATTGGTCTTGTACCGCAGCTCATTCTTCCCAGTTGACACATTAAGGAAAATCTACCTTTTAAGACCTTCTTGAGTTTCGTCCACATCACATTACATATAGCCTGCTCCGAGTTTGATTCCCCTTAAGAAGAGGCCTTTGCCTGTCAGGGTACTGTCCTTAGAAATTGGGGACAAAAGGAGTTGCAGATTATAGTTCACAAAAGGCATTGCCAAGCTGGGCAATCACAGACCTTAGAGTTAAAAGGTTGGCATCGGGCTGACTGTGCAGGTCTAGAAATAGCTCGAGCAGAGGAGACCTGCCTGGACCGACACCTCCTCGGGGCACAGAGCAGATGTAAAGCCAGGAGCTCCTTACAGATCTCCATGCTCCAGAGAGTCTTACAGGCCCCAGGGCCCCGGGGGTCTTTATTTAGAAGAACGGGTGGGAAATTAAACTGTCTTCCAAATTATGTGAATTTTTAACATGAGAATCTCATTGGGTTTTTGAAGTGTGTGACTTTGCCTTTTCCTCACCAACGCTGCGAAAAACCGAACTCAGCAGGAGTGTGAAAAGACCGCTGGCTGTCCTGGGTCCACCCACATCGGGGCTTTCTTGTGTCCAAATGTTAATGGGAACTGACAAAACACTCTTGGCACTTTCGTTTTATTTTATACCAAAAAGGCAGCCTGAACTTCTAAGCGTTTTTTTTTTTTTTCCATTCCAAGTTTAACGGCTCATGTTCCTGAGGTCGGCAAGCAGATGGAGTTGAAGATGAGAATGGATAATTGCGGATTATGAAACTGCAAAATTAATATTACTTTGTTGAACGTCGAGATAAGGTTTGAGAGCCAGAGGGATTTTTGAGATCATTGATCTTAAACCTCATCATACAGATGAACGCTCAGAGGCTGGGGTGATAATGTGTCCTTCTCAGAGTCACACAGTCAGCTGGGAACCAGCGACATCTGATGCCCAGTCTCCTGGCACATCAACCATTCCAGTCCCCCACCCTGCCCCCTACCCCCGCCCATGCTCCACAATCCCCAGTAACTTCCTACATGGAAGGGGACTTAATCTATCCTTCCTTCTGCACCTTCAAAAGTGCAAGGGTTGCCGAGACCGGTTTGGCTCAGTGGATAGAGCATCAGCCTGCGGACTGAAAGGTCCCAGATTCGATTCCGGTCAAGGGCATGTACCTTGGTTGCAGGCACATTCCCAGTAGGGGGCGTGCAGGAGGCGGCTAATCGATGTCTCTCATCGATGTTTCTGACTCTCTATTCCTCTCCCTTTCTCTCTGTAAAAAATCAAAAGTGCAAGGGTGTGTGTGTGTGTGTGTTTGTGTGTGTGTGTGAGAGAGAGAGAGAGAGAGAGAAAGAGAGAGAGAGAGAGAGAGAGAGAGAGAGAGAGAGAGAGAGAGAGAGAGGGAGATGGGAGGGCAGGAGAGCGAAAGGAAAAAGAAGGAAAAACAAGACAGTATTGGGGGCACATCTACAACAGTTATTTGTCTATATGTAGTTTAGTCCACTATTTTGAGATAATTCTTCGTTTACTTGGAACTGTTAATAAAACACGTCACCAAGACCATGAAAGAATTCATCAAGAACCACCCAACCCTACCACGTAGAGTGATAGGATTTAACTGGACTGCACACGACAGATTCTCAAAATAACAAGGGCTTCAGCATTGGAGGTCTGCGGGTGAAGGAAGAAGCCAGAGCTCTGTGATGCCACACTTCCCAGTCCCTCAGGGCCCGGCTCTCCCCCAGCTCTGCCACGCCACTCAGCAGAGCGGTGGCCCTTCCACATTTCTCTGATGGCTAGCTGCCCCGGCTGGAGTTCAAATCCACCTCTCTTGTGTGCTAAGGAGCAGCCAGAACACAGCAACATTCTGCATGTTCGGCACGCATCCCTGAGTGCTGGTGATGGCACATGTTCTGCCTCCCACCCACTGCAGGTGGCAGCGGCACCGGATCCGTTTCATGGCCTAACAGGGATCAGCAGAGGCCCAGCCACCGGGACCCGAGTCTCTGCCGCCCCCTCTGGCAAGGTTTCCAACAGGCCAGGGGCATCAGGTGGGGGTTCTAACAGAGGCAACTTTGCACTTTCAGGTCATCGAATTCTGCAGGCGTGTGTGACAGCGACCCCACTGCATGGTGGCTTCTTTCTCACATGACATCTGAAGTGCTGCCTCGGCCCCCCAAGGCTGTGGGGTCCCCAGACTCCCTCCTCCCTGCGGCTCTGCCTCCCTAACTGTCTAGCCTTCAAGCCCAACATTTCTTACACCGGCTCCCCCGGTAAGGAAGCAGAAGAGGGATCCTATGTCCTTGATTGTTAAGGCGCAACGTGGAGATTTCACACCTCATTTCTGTTCAATCTCATTATTCAGAACTTAATCTGAAGAACAAAATCATTTTCAACGTGGCTGGCGTTCAGGCAAATCTTGGGGTTCTTATCGCTCCAGGAGTCAATATCACGGAACATGAGCTGTCTCGGCCACACTGTGGAATCTTTTGAATGTTAAGCATAAATAGTTAGAAAAACAACCTATTATTAGTTTATTGCGGTGTGACGGTACCATTTTCCTCTAAATCTTCCTTGTCTAGAATGTTGGTGATACTGCCAGCCAGGAAATTACAGGAAATTCTACATCCACAACTTTAGGGTGACCTGGTTCTCTATTGTCACTTTATCTTTGCTCTGCTCCCCCAAAATGGGCACCCACACTGCACATGTCAGCCCAGGCTCTCCTTATACCTGAAATCATCAAATAACTCCTTACTGCTCGAGGTTCACATTTCCAATACATCTGGTTTAACTCCTTGTCTTAACTTGCCCATTCAGCTTTTATTTTCAATGGACAGGATTTTCATGGGTAGAAAGTGCAGGTCTTTTGGTAAAAGTATCAAAGTTCTTTTCTGCTTTCTTTTGTGCCTTAGTCTCCTCAACTGTGCTAATTTCATAGATTCAGGATCTCTGTGTTTTTTGCTAACCACCTATGCATGCGGTAGGTTGCTCTCTTGCGGTTTTTAAATTTGAATTGTGAGTTTGTACTCAGTGGGGGCTCTATCTGAGAGTATTCTGGATTAAAATATGCCCCTGGGCCGAAACCGGTTTGGCTCAGTGGATAGAGCATCGGCCTGTGGACTGAAAGGTCCCAGGTTTGGTTCTGGTCAAGGGCATGTACCTTGGTTGCGGGCACATCCCCAGTAGGGGGCGTGCAGGAGGCGGCTGATGGATGTTTCTCTCTCATCGATGTTTCTAACTCTCTATCCCTCTCCCTTCCTCTGTGTAAAAAGTCAACAAAATATATTATATATATATATTGTATATACAGTGGTACCTTGAGATATGAGTGCCCTAACATATGAGATTTTTGAGATACGAGCCATCTCTCAAGGTACCACTGTATATGTATGTGTGTGTGTAGCACTCATACAGAGTAGGAAGAAGGAAGCAACATGAGTAGCCACAATAGAAGAACAATCAAAGGTCATTTCATCTACTACATGGCATGGAACCACTTGAATTTTACTGTCTTCTCACAGCCTATTGTAACACATGGAACGCTGTCTATGACATTCTTATGAAAATTGTTTACAACATAATTGTGTTATGATACAGGTTGTGTATGAACATGTCAAGTATATAGTTCAAGCCCTGGCCAGATGGGCTCAGTGGATAGAGCATCAGCCTGAGGACTGAAGGACTTTGGGTTCAATTCCAGTCAAGGGCACCTATCTCAGTTGCAGGTTGATCCAACCCCCCACCCTGATCAGGGCCTGTGTGGGAGGCAACCAATCGATGTGTCTTTCTCTGGGAGAAGGCTGTGGGTATCCCAGGAATGATGTAAGACCGGGGCTACTTTATTGTTGGCAACAGTTCCTCCTTTGGAGATCTCGGGCACAGTAACGCCAGCTCCAAACTTTCATGGGAGAAACCTGGAGGTTCTCACTGGAAGGGGAAGGGTTTTTCTCACCAAAGGGAAGCGCTTTTCTCCCCAGGAGCCAGGAGCAGACAGTTTTATTATCTCTGCTGGCGAATGGGAGTTTTATATACCCTGTCACAGAGGACATAGCAGTCAATAAGGCTAGCTTTTGGGGTAGGATTGGGTGGGGGAGCAAGTTCTTCATATCATCATGCATGTCCCAAGGCCTTATTTCCTGTGACCATTAAAATCTAAGGCCCTTGGTTACTGGTTGCTAAGATAGATATGGCCCATTTATCCTCTCCCCTGACTCACACAATGCAACCAAGCGAATTTCTATTCTTTGTTTAATTTTTAGCCTTTGGGAGTTTCATACATTCTTGTGAGCTCTGCTATGCATTTTAAAGAAATTCAGTTGATTTTTCTGCAGACTTTTCAGGTGTTCTGTCGTGAGAAGAGCTCCAGAACACCTCATGGACCATGTTTCCATAGAGAGAAGTCAACCCACTATTTCTTTTTTTAAAAATATATTTTATTGATTTTTTACAGAGAGGAAGGGAGAGAGATAGAGAGTTAGAAACATGGATAAGAGACAGACATTGATTAGCTGCTTTCTGCATGCCCCCCACTGGGGATGTGCCCACAACCAAGGTACACGCCCTTGACCGGAATCGAACCTGGGACCCTTCAGTTCGCAGGCTGATGCTCTATCCACTGAGCCAAACTGGTTTTGGCCCAACCCACTATTTCATTCACATAAAAGCAAACCAAGTTACATACTTCAACCTGATTAATTGCAATGGGAGCCACAGCCGGAAAGAAAATATTTGCAACATTTGCCACAGAATAAGGCTTAGTGTGCTCACACGACAGGGCACAGCTGGCTATGTGAGTTGGACCCCAGATGCTCAGAGGTACAAACACCAGCTTCCCTTCCCTTCTCCAGTCACTCACCCCCTCTCTGAAGCCTGGCAAGTTCTTGCATCCAAAGCACAGGCATCCACAGAGTTGATAGGACTGGCACTTCTGTTTGCCACCCCAGAGAGGAGAACTTCTCTGTTAACTTCCGAGTGCATTCCTGACAATTGGTAGCCACCGTGTGGCTTCCTCGTATGGCATCATCTGGTAGAAACAGACCAGAAGGAGCCAGAACGACAAGATGGGCAGAGAAAGTGGGAGAGCAGGTCGTGATGGCAGCTCACTGCTGGACCTATTAGCATGTGGAGGAATTCCTCTGGGCTCTCCTGGAAGTAACAGGAGCAGGTGCTTGGTAGTGAGCTGATTCCAGCAATCTGCCTGGTGGCTACTGAGCTCCTATAATTGATTGGGTCCCTAAAGCTACTTTTTACTACTAAGATCTGAGCCATCTGGGTGATGCTAAATATATAAAGTGCTTAAGAATAGGAAAATCCCAAATAAAAGAATAAATGAAGGAAAAAATCATAAAAGGAGCAGTAAAATAGACATCAAACCTAAAAATTAATTTTGCTCAACAATTAAAAAATGAAAGATAGCTTTTTCATCTACCCAATTGACAAGGATATATATTTTGCCCTCTTATTTGCCTGACTGGTGGGCATGTAAATTTGTATAAATGTTATGAAGGGAAATACTTAGTAAGAGCTTTTAAAATGAACACACAATTTCACTCCAAATTAATTTAAAGAAGTATAAGAGCGGTGAGAGGTTTACACAAGTCAGGGACAGAGATCGTCCCTGTAGCACTCATACAGAGTAGGAAGAAGGAAGCAACATGAGTAGCCACAATAGAAGAACAATCAAAGGTCATTTCATCTACTACATGGCATGGAACCACTTGAATCTTACTGTCTTCTCACAGCCTGTGTAACACATGGAACGCTGTTTATGACATGCTTATGAAAATTGTTTACAACCTAATTATGTTATGATACAGGTTGTGTATCAACATCTGAAGTATATAGTTCTAGCCCTGGCCAGCTTGACTCAGTGGATAGAGCATCAGCCTGAAGACTGAAGGACTTTGGGTTCAATTCCAATCAAGAGCACATACCTCAGTTGCAGGTTGATCCAACCCCCAACCCTGATCAGGGCCTGTGTGGGAGGCAACCAATTGATGTGTCTCTCTCTCATCGATGTTTGTCTATTGTCTCTCCCCTCCTTTCCACTCTCTCTAAAAATCAATGGAAAATATCCTCAGGTGAGAGTTAACAAAAAGAAAAAAAGAAAATAAACAAAGTAGATAGTTCTAATTTTGTAGTTTACACAAGTATGCATAAAAAAAACAATAGTAGGTACACAGATGAGTGATTATTATCTCCATTATGATTTTGTATAGTTTCTAATATTTTCACAAGGCACATGGTTATCTTTACAGTCAGCGAAAAGGGCAGTGAAAGCTCTTGCTATGATTATATTGCCTTGGGTTTCCGTGGCTCTAGCTTTGGCTCCCATTTCCCTGATGCACACACCTGGGGAGATGCTCCAGGGCAGGAAGGCTCCGTGGCCAGGCCAGCCCCCCAAGCCAGATGTTTCCCGAGCTGTTCCCCATGATTAAGAATTGCATTTCTCATTATTTTATTTTTGTTTTGCCTTTTTTCTTTGCTCTGAGTCATCTCTTTCTGAGTTTTTCTGCTAGTTAGCACTTTCATCACTCTTCATATCACTCCTGTGCATATTAGGTTAAACCAGGTGAAAGTGCCAATATTTAGCAATATTTTATAACTAGAGGTCCAGTGCAAGAATTCATGCACTGGTGGGGTCCCTTGGCCTGGCTGACAATCTGGTCGATTGGGGCTATCTCGCCCAGTCCCGATTGAAGCTGATAGTGGCCTGCTGGGGAAGGACCACAGGAGGTTGGCCAGCTGGCCTGGGAGGGACCACAGGAGGGCTCCAGGGTGTGTCCAACCCTTTTGCTCAGTCCCGATCAGCAGGACTCCGGCAGCAAGCTAACCTACTTGGTTGGAGTTTCTGCCCACTGGTGCTCAGTGCACATCATAGTAACTGGTCGATTTGTCAACCTATTAGTTGACCAATTAGTTGGACACTTAGCATATTACACTTTTATTTTATATGACTAGAGGCCCTGTGCACAAAAATCATGCACTCAGGGTGGTGGGGGAGGGGAGTGTCCCTCAGCCTGATCTGTGCCCTCCTCTGGGAGCCCTCAGGGAATGTCCGAGTACCATGGAGGTGGGAAAGGATCCTCCTACTGCCCCTGCACTCACCAGCAGGGAGCCTGGCTCAGGGCTTCTGGCTGAGCGGCACTCCCCCTGTGGGAGCACACTGACCACCAGGGGGCAGCTCCTGCATTGAGCGTCTGGCCTCTGGTGGTTAGTGCACATTATTGGACCAGTTCAATTGATTATTCCACCGTTCAGTTGATTTGCATATTAGCCTTTTATTATATAGAATAGACCTGACTGGGGTGACTCAGAGGTTGAGCATCAACCCATGAACCAAAAAGTTACCAGTTGGATTCCTGGTCAGATCATGTGCCTGGGTTGTAGGCTCTATCCCCAGTAGTGGGTGTGCAGGAGGCAGCAGACCAATGATGTTTCACTCATGGATGTTTCTATCTCTCTACCTCTCTCCTTTTCCCTCTCTCTAAAATCAATAAAAACATTTTTTTAAAGATAAAATAATATTTTACAATAGAAAATACTTTCAACTGTTTTTTTTAAATATTTTTATTGATTTTTTACAGAGAGGAAGGGAAAGGGATAGAAAGCCAGAAACATCGATGAGAAAGAGACATTGATCAGCTGCCTCCTGCACACCCCCTATTGTGGATGTGCCCACAACCTAGGTACATGCCCTTGACCAGAATTGAACCTGGGACCCCTCAGTCCCCAGGCCAATGCTCTATCCACTGAGCCAAATCGGTTTCGGCACTTTCAACTGGTTTAACCTACTTCCCCACTTAGTGAAAAAATCTTTTTTCCTGATTGATCAGAAATTCTAATTAATTGGTTTTCCCCCATAGGCAGTAGTGCTGGGCAGGTGTGCTGGGCAGGTGTTTTTAGAATAATACTTTCCTACTAATCTAAAGCACCAATTTAGAGGGTCAGCGTGGAGTACTGACAGAGAATAGCTTCATCTAAAATAATAAAAGCATAATATGCTAATTAGACCGGACCACCTTCCAGATGAAGCCGTGGTGGCGGGAGCCGAGGCAGAGGCAGCTGCTGCTGCAGTAGGGGGCCTAGCTCCTTGCACGAATTTTGTGCACCGGGCCTCTATCTAATATAGATATGAAATAACCATTTTCTCCTGCCTCCAATTTACAAGAAGAAGCCCGGAATAAAACAAAACACAGCTTTCACATTTTACACTTTGGTTAGATTTGCAAGGAATTTAAAAAAATACATTTTAATTCAAAATGTTAAAGCCTACTGATGATAGGGAATAATGCAAACACAGAAAATCCAAGTGAAACATACATACTGCATGCCGGCATAGAAGAAGCAGGCATCTCACATTATTCCTGGAGACCTCCAAGTAGAACAAACAAAACGTTAAACCAGAAAGAAAAGCAGAAACATGCGAGCAGTTCCTTGGCAATGAGTCCAAGGGGGTCAGATAATCGCTGTTTAATATAACCTCCATTCCCTTTATAGCAGTGCACTGCTTTTAATCTTGGTTTAAGACATATTGTTCTCCTGGAACCAGAGTGAGGACAGAAAGTACTTCTCGGGCGGGCAGTGGGGATGCACACATCGGAGAGGATTCAGCAGGATGAGAGGAGAGAGGAGAAAGAGTCCCAGCGCTCAGAATTGGGGGGGAAGGGGCACGGAGAAACCAGCAATGGATTCAGGAGGGCCAATGCGACAGGAAGAGAGCTAGGAGCACTCAGCGTCCTGGAGGAGGAAGGAGGCCCAGGAAGAGGAAGAGATCAGCTCTGTGGATGCTGCTGAGAGGTTAGCTGAATGGAGATGCACCCGCTGGTTGTAACCACATGAATACATGACGGCGGCTCTTAGAAGTGAAGGAGCAAACGAGAGAAGATGAGGGAAGAAATGGAGGAGTGTCGGCTCTTTTTTAAAGTTTTGCTGCACAGGGTGGTGGGCATGGCTTGAATTCTAACACGTGTGAACAGGAAAAAATGATGAAGAGGCCTAGTTAACTAAATATTTATTTATTTATTTATTTATTTATTTATTCATTTTTAAATATATTTTATTGATTTTTCACAGAGAGGAAGGGAGAGGGATAGAAAGTCAGAAACATCGATGAGAGAGAGAGAGACATCAATCAGCTGCCTCCTGCACACGCCACACTGGAGATGTGCCAGCAAGCAAGATACATGCCCCTGACCAGAATCAAACCCGGGACCTTTCAGTCCACAGGCCGATGCTCTATCCACTGAGCCAAACCGGTCTCGGCTTAACTGAATATTTAAATGTAACTAACAAGCTGTTACAGAAATGATGCTCTATCCTCATATCTTGAAAAAGAAATTTTTTTTTTCTTTTCCCATCCTCCCCCTCCTCTTGCCCTCTGAGATCTGACTGTTCCATTTATCCATGCTTCTGGTTCCATTTTGTTTGTTAGTTTGTTTTTTAGATTCCACATATAAGTGAGATCATGTGATATTTCTCTTTCTCTGACTGGCTTCTTTTGCTCAGCATAATAATCTCCAGTTCTTTCTTTTTCATAGCTGCATAGTATTCCATTGTGTATATGTACCAGAACCTTTTTATCCACTCATCTACTGAAGGGTACTTGGGCTATTTCTAGATCTTGGATATTATATGCCCATTGCGGTGCATATATTGATGTTTCAGGATTCTCAGTATATATACCAGAAGTGGGGTTGTTGAGTCAAAAGGCAGTTTCATTTATTTTTAAAATTTCTTAAAATATATTTTTGTGGCCAAAACTGGTTTGGCTCACTGGATAGAGCATTGGCCTGCAGACTGAAGGGTCCTGGGTTCGATTCCTGTCAAGGGCATGTATCTTGGTTGCAGGCACATCTCCAGTAGGGGGCATGCAGGAGGCAGCTGATTGATATCTCTAATTGATGTTTCTAACTCTTTATCCCTCTCCCTTCCTCTCTGTAAAAATATCAATAACATATATTATATATATTAAATATATGTATATTTGTGGATTTCAAAGAGGAAGTGAGAGGGAGAAAGAGAAAGAGAGAGAGAGAGAATCATTGGTCGGCTGCCTCCTGCATGCCCCCTTCTTGGGGATTGAACCTAAAACCCAGGTATGTGCCCTGACAAAGAATTGAACCTTGAGCTCCTGGTTCCTAGGTAGACGCTCAACCACTGAGTCATGCTGGCCAGGCAAGGCAGTTCCATTTTTAATTTTTGAGGAAACTCCATACTCTTTCCACTAGTAGCTGTACCCATCTGCATTCCTCCCACAGTGTACTAGGGTCCCCATCTCTGCTCCTCCTCTCCAGAAAAGATGCTCTATCCTCAGACTCTCAAAAAGATTCTTTTGATACGAGATGTTAGCATTGGATGGAACTGAGTCAGGCACACTAGGAGCCCTCTGAAGGTTTTCTCACAATGGCTTGTGAATCGACGACTGTTGCAGGATGCACCTCAAACGTCATTGTGACAGTTACAGCCTCGAGTTTGACATTAGGACTCCTGGGAACTCAGCTTCCGACCGGGGGGAAAAGGAAAACACTGCCCCTGGAATGCGCAGGCCCCTCCTCCAAAGCGGACTAGGCCTTTCCAGATGCGGACAGCAGAGCCTGGGACCGGGCACAGAGACACCTGAGCGTGGGGCGCCCTGGGGCCGTCCAAGCTGCACAGTCACCCCAGCACGCGTCCAGGGCTCACCTGACGGATGCCCCCCAGCATCACAGCCTCACCCACGTGTGGGGAACCAGGGACTGGGGTCTTGAGAGCTGTCAGCAAACATCAACAACGCAGTCAGCAATGTCACTACACACGCTTGCCTTCTTAAAATCTTTGTCGACATATTCCCTTCTTAGTGACACCACATCTGGTGGTTTCACTTAAACTTTCACCCCCGTCCCCATAGCACTAGATCTCCATACTGAGCTCTATTCCCCACCCCAGCGCACTTACCACCTCATAACAAACTATACACTTTACTTGTAAAACTAAAATAACTGTCACCAGAAAGTAAGCATTCTAAGCACAGGAATCTTCATCATTTGGACCTCTTTTTTTATTTTTTAATATTTGTACTGATTTTTTTACAGAGAGGAAGGGAGAGGGATAGAGAGCCAGAAACATCAATGAGAGAGTAACATCGATCAGCTGCCTCCTGCACGCCCCCTACTGGTGATGTGCCTACAACCAAGGTACATGCCCTTGACCAGAATCAAACCTCTGACTCTTCAATCCGAAGTCACTGAGCCAAACCGGTTTTGGCTGCACCTCCTTAAAATACAAACTTTGGAAGGACCCAAAGTCATGTAACACTAAGGTTGCATCAGCATCTCTCTGCTTCTGGCCCCAGGCTGTACAGAAAGACTCACAAAGCTAGGAATGCTGGCGTTGTCGCTGGTAAAGTGTGAAATGCGAAGCAGTGAGCCCTAGCTGGTTTGGCTCAGTGGATAGAGCATCGGCATGCAGACTGAAGGGTCCCAGGTTGCAGTCCGGTCAAGGGCACATGCCCGGGTTGCTGCAGGAGGCAGCCAATCAATGATTCTCTCTCATCATTGATGTTTCTATCTCTCTCTCCTTCTCCCTTCCTCTCTGAAATCAATAAAAACAAAATACATTAACAAAAGAAAGCAATGAACCTTAGAGGAAAAGAGTAGGCGACTGAGCAGAAGAATAGGCAACATTTAAAAGCTGATTTCACACCGAGACTGGTTTGGCTCAGTGGATAGAGCGTTAGCCTGCGGACTGAAAGGTCCTGGGTTTGATTCCGGTCGGGGGCATGTACCTTGCTTGCGGGCACATCTCCACTGTGGGGCGTGCAGGAGGCGGCTCATTGATGTCTCTCTCTCATTGATGTTTCTGACTTTCTATCTCTCTCCCTTCCTCTCTTTAAAAAATCAATAAAATATATTTTTAAAAAAAAATAATAATAATAAAAGCTGATTTCACAACACAGTCATCAGATCCAGCTGGAGACACAGTTTAACTCAAGACCCTCAAGTAGCTCTCCCTCTGTTAAAGGGAGAGTGATTGGCTCCAAGAGGATTGCCTCCGCCAGGGAACCTAAGATTCAGGGATGTCTGGAGGGACTCTCCCTCCCCCACGCCTCAACCCCCTCCCCTCCCTGTGCTTGTGGAATGATGGGGGCGGGGCAGGTGGGGCTGGAAGAAGGGCTGTTACAGGAGAAAGGCCTGGGCTCAGGGAAGGAGCTAGGAGACAGGCAGCGAAAGCAGATTGTATCTCTTTCCCAGGACCCCTGCGCACCAGGCCTGATCCTCAGAGTCTGATTAGTGTGAGAGCTACATACAGCAATAATACTTTTCCGCCCACCTTCCAAATTCTAGCTGGGCTAGTTATCAAATGAACCGAGAGAGATTAACAGGAGAAAAATCAAAGGTTTAATGCATGGCCAAGGAGAATTCACATAAGCACAACCATTCCAGAGACATTGAGAGAGCGCGGAGGATATAAGGAATTTTGAACAAAGGAGAAAGGGGGAGGGGGCTGTCTTAGATTTCAGAAGTGAGACTGGGCAATTTACAGGTGGTTGAGGAAGCTTGGGCCACACATGGAAGGAAATCCATGCTAGGGGACTCAGAAACAGGGTTTCTAGCGAACAGACTCCTGCCTGAAGGTCTCTATTTACCACACTGACTTCAAATTAGGCTATTCAGACCTAACCGGTTTGGCTCAGTGGATAGAGCGTCAGCCTGCGGACTCAAGGGTCTCAGGTTCGATTCCAGTCAAAGGCATGTACCTTGGTTGCGGGCACATCCCCAATGGGGGTGTGTGTGCAAGAGGCAGCTGATCTATGTTTCTCTCTCATCGATGTTTCTAACTTTCTATCCCTCCTCTTTCCTCTCTGTAAAAAAATCAATTAAAAAAAAAAATAAATTAGGCTATTCAGGCTAAGGTGAACATCCTAAAATTTCCTTCCTGAAACAGGAAGATTCTTGTCTGAATTTCTTGGGCAAGAAAGGGGGAGGGTCAAAGGTTCTTTCTGAGTCTTTTACTTCTTAATAACCAGCTAAAAGTCAGTATCCCAGAAGGCAGTTCCAGGGTGGCGAAACTTTGCTCTTTTTCCTCAGGAGGAATAAGCTCTAGATCTCACTTCAGTTTATGTGTAAAATCAGTCTCACGTCATTTCCTCTTTCTGCTGATGTCCAGGTTTATTAAGCTTTAGATATAGGGGATGAGCTGAATGAAGGTCTCCTTTTGGGATAGACATGGTTTGTGATACTGTCATCATAATTAGCTAGTTAATATGCTATGTTATAAAAGCATAATAAGCTAAGTGTCTGGGTCATCTGGTCATCCATTCAACCAAAGTGTAAAATGGCACTGATTAATTAAGGCCATTCAATCACTTGCTATGATGTGCCCTGACCACCAGGGGGCAGATGCTCTGATCAGCAGGTTAGCTGGCTACTGGGGTCTGGCCAATCTGGACTGAGCAAGATGGGCTGGATATGCCCTGGAGCCCTTCCACATCCCTCCCTGGCTGGCCTGCAGCCTGCCTTGGCCCCATCATGCACTGGGGTGGGGAGGGGGGTTCCCTCGGCCTGGCCTGTGCTCTCTCACAATCCAGGACCCCTCAGGGGACATCAGAGAGCCAGTTTTGGCCCGATTCCACAGGCCAGTCCAAAGACTCCACTGTGCATGAATTTGTGCACTGAGCCTCTAGTTAATAATGGGAAAAGATGAAAGAAAGGCCAGGCATTATAAGTATGGTCATCTGAGCAACTTTGCCAGAAAGCTGCAGTTTCAGTTCCTAAGGGAAACACCAGTCCATTCCCTGCAGATCACTGGGGCAAGGGAACCAACAAAGGGTCGATGGGCAGGTGTGCAGTGAAGTCTGGGAAGCAATGGATTGGCTGGGGTGGACCCCATCAGAAGTGTGCAAAATCCTGAAAAGTTAACTTGTTGGTCTGAAGAGGCTCCTGGTTAAAATCCCTGAACAAAGAGCTCCCTTTTTCTTGTTTGCTCATATACTCTCTTGCTCTCTCTTGCTTGGGGCCCACACTTACACACAATGGACTGCATCTGGAAACACAAACGAAGCCATCCAGATGCTGGACTGGACTGGTCTTTCATACGGAGCAGAAATTCTGGGCAGTGGCCCTAATTCTGACCCTGCTAAAGACAAGATCGGACTTCTTCTATGGCAAGAGGAACAGAAATGGGGACTTGCAGGCTAACCCCCTTAATTTGACACCATCAACAGAGCTTTCCACGAAACTCCATCCTCCCTTGGGGGCTCAAGAAATTCTCTGTATGGCACCCCAAAAACTCCACTTCCACCGATAATAATATGTCCACCCTTTCTGGTCCAGCAGAGGAAGTTCTAACTACTATCAATGTAAGAAATGTTCAAACCTCTAAGAACTTTTGTGAGTTTATTTGAGCCGAACTGATGATAATTGCCGGGAACCAAAATCTCAACAGATGGGGGTAAGTAATGTTTGCCACCACGAGAGTGCACTGGAACAGCTTGTATTATTACTGTCAACTCTTGGCTCCTTCTTATAGTAAAAGGATTATCCTTCCCCTCCCACACCACTTGACCTTGTGACTTGCTCGGGCTGACATGCGAGCTGACAGGATATATGCTACCTCTGAGCTGTGTGTGTGTGTGTGTGTGTGTGTTTCCCTTTGAGGAGAGGTGTGTTTACATCACCTCTCTTGTTCTTTCCCTTCCCCCATGCCCACGGCGTGTCCACAAAAGGGGCTGCTCTTCCCACTGAGGTCCTAAAATAAGGATCCAGGAAGCCAACCACAGATGACATCAAACGCGAGCGAGACATAAACCAGAGATGTGGGGGGTGTTTCTGCAGCAAAATATAGTGAAAACTGACAGGGGGATTCTGGAACTATCCAACTCTTTGTTTAGCTGATTATTCACAGAAGGAAGAGTAGAGCGATGCTGAGCCTAGGAAGCACCAGGTCAATCTGGTTAAAAGATTTTGTCAACTGAAGTTGAAAGAATCGGAAAGATGAAGGCTTGGCCGCATGTAAACAAAACATCTGGATTACAGACTGAACTGTGGGCCTGCCCTGCTATTGTCTGACTATCTTCATCATGTTATAAAAATTCTTAATGCTTTTGAATGTAGGAGAATCCTAGTAATTAGAACGTGCTTGCACTCTACATAACCATAATACGCGCTGCATGTAATTTTCTCTGGGAGTAATCAAAACGGACTACTTCAAAGATGAAGCAACATTTTAAAAAGTGGTGTTAGCTGGGTATCCGTGAATAGAGAGTGGGATGTCTACCCATCACTGATTCAAACGGCATTTGGTTTTCCTCCTGTTTTATGTAAGTCAGTTTTAGAAGGGATGTGACAGAATGATAGTCTGTGTTATATTCCTCTTTTTACCTCAAATAAAAACATAAAGATTTCAACAGACTCCTTTTTAAAAAATCAGCATTAAGATCCACATATTCAAAGGCATTTGTATAAATTGCAGGGAAAGCTGAACAGAAGTTGGAGACAGCTTGAAGGGTGCTTGTTAGAGCATCAACGACCCTGGCCTTGGGGAAGGAAGGCTGAATGAAGATGGATGGGTGGCGAGCCCTGGCCAGTCAGGCCCTTCCACTGCCAATCGTGGATGCCAACACCCTGGCCAGGGCTGCGCTACCCGAGTGCAATTAACAGATGCCACGGCCAGAACGATGGCTCCTCGTCCCAGTCAATGCCATCACTCTGACTTTGCTGCTGACTCCTAATCATTTTAGTAATATGACGTGTTGCTCTTTGTTTAGCGCGCTATCTTTCTCTCTCTTTTTCTCTCTCTCTCTTTTCTCCCCGCCCTCCCCCATACATGTTGGAATGACAACATTTTCCAAAGAGTCCTCTGTAGTCATCCATCATTTGCATAATTTGCCTGTTTCCGTTTCAGGCATTTTTAATGGCAGGTGTTCAGAGTGTTAGCATGTCTGAGTGGCGTCCTGAGAGTATAGAGGCACATTCAGATCTCTCAAAGTCAGCAGGGAAAATGTAAGCATGCACATGCCTTAGGCTTATTTTAATGCTTTATATTCCCTGAAACACAAAATATAACCCTACCATCCCTTAATTTATATAAGTGACTTTTCACCTCTATATATTTGACCTCTGTTTTATTAAGACAATATTAGCAACTATAGGAAATAAACCCAATATTTGGTTGTTTAATAGTATGGCTTTGTGGTTTTTTTTCTTGTTCATGTAACAGTCTGATAAAAAATTCCTGGTCACTAGGCAGTTTTCCTCTAACTTGTGATTCAAAGACTGTAACACCTTCCATGCTGTGGCGTCAATATTCCTGGTGCTGTGATTGAACCTCCTCCTTCCCCGCCCTCACTGAGTATCTATCCTGTTTCTTGCCAACAAAAAGGCAAGAAGACAGTGGAGAAGGCTTATATGCCTATTAAATAGCCTGGCTAACATGCAACACCCATCACTTGCACTCACATCTCCTTGGAGAGAACAGTTCATGGCCAGACCCAGATGTAAAGCTGAGCGGGAAGATGCCCTAAATTGGATGCCACCACCGAAAACATCTCTACATTGTGGAAGAAGGAGCACCATTCCGGGGTCAGAGCCAGCCTCCTCTGCCACAGTCCCTTTGTGGGGTAATACATTTTGAATGTTGTTTCCCATATATTTAAAAACACTGGCCTCGTTTTATGTCAATGTTATGTTAATTCTATTTCAAAATTCAGGGGGTAGCTTTTATGTATAGCATTGTGTTATTAACTATCTGACTCTGGGGAATAGCGTTCTCTCTCTCTCTCTTTCTCTCTCTCTCTCTCTCTCTCTCTCTCTCTCTCTCTCTCTCTCTCTCATCTGCGCCCTGCAGTTCAATTTTAAAAAAATATATTTTTATTGTATCTTTCAATCGTTTAAAAACCTTTTCATTGGTTTTAGAGAGTGGGGGAGGGAGAGAGATAGAGAGTAAGAAATATAAACTGGATGCCTTGTGCCGGGCATGCGCCCTGACTGGTTACCTCTTGGTTCGTGGGTTGATGTTCAACCCCTGAGCCAACCCAATCAGGTTGACTCCATCTTTCTATGCAAACAACTGATACTCTAGTTTTTAAAACATGGTTGTGTAGCACTTGCAAATGAAAATTCATCCAATATTGCTGAGTCCACTTGCCAAGTTTCAGTCTATACTGAAGTTTTGGGTTTGAGGACAAACATGGCGTCACCCCAATCACACACTACTCTCAGAC
>PVJN01012474.1:0-51208 GCA_004026805.1 Lasiurus borealis
TGTATAGAAATGCCACAGACTTCTTAGCATTAATTTTGTATCCTGCTACATTGCCGAATTCATTAATTAAGTCAATTAGTTTTGGAATGGAGTCCTTTGGGTTTTTTATGTACAATATCATGTCATCTGCAAATAAGGACAGCTTTACTTCTTCTTTTCCAATTTGAATGCCTTTTATTTCTTCTTCTTGTCTAATTGCAATGGCTAATACTTCCAGTACTATATTGAACAGGAGAGGTGAGAGTGGGCATCCCTGTCTTGTTCCTGTTCTTAGGGAAAATGGTTTTAGTTTTTGCCCATTGAGTATGATGGTAGCTGTGGGTTTATCATATATGACTTTTATGAAGTTGAGGTATGCTCCTTCTATTTCCACTTTGCTGAGAGTTTTTATCAAGAAAGGGTGTTGGATTTTTGTCAAATGCTTTTGCTGCATCAATTGATATGACTATGTGATTTTTACCTCTCAATTTGTTTATGTGATGTATCACATTTATTGATTTGCGAATATTGTACCATCCCTGCATTCCTGGGATGAATCCTGCATGGTCGTGGTGTATGATCTTTCTGATGTACTGCTGGATCCGATTTGCTAGAATTTTGTTGAGGATTTTGGCATCTATGTTCATGAGAGATATTGGCCTATGATTCTCTTTCATTGTGTTGTCTTTATCTGGTTTTGGTATTAGGGTGATACTGGCTTCATAGAAGGTGTTTGGAAGTGTTCCTTCTTCTTGAATGTTTTTGAATAGTCTGAGGACGATAGGCTTTAATTCTTCCTTGAATGTTTGGTAAAACTCTCCTGTGTAGCCATCTGGTCCCGGGCTTTTATTTGCTGGAAGCTTTTTGAGGACTGCTTCAATTTCTTCCATAGTTATTGGACTATTGAGATGTTTAGATTCCTCCTCATTGAGTTTTGGAAGGTTATATTTTTCTAGGAAAATGTCCATTTCTTGCAGGTTGTCCAGTTTGTTGGAATAGAGTTGTTCATACTATTTTTTTAACAATCCTTTGTATTTCCAGAGGGTCTCTTGTTATTTCTCCTCTTTCATTTCTGATTTTGTTTATTTGGGTCTTCTCTCTTTGCTTCTTAGTGAGCCTGGTTAGAGGTCCATCAATCTTGTTTGTCCTTTCAAAGAACAGCTCTTGGTTTGTTGATCTTTTGAATTGTTTCTTTGGTCTCCATGTTGTTTATCTCTGCTCTGATCTTCACTATTTCCTTCCTTCTGCTTACACTGGATTTTTCTTGTTGCTCTCATTCTAGCTCTTTGAGTTGTAGGGTTGGGTAATTTATTACCATTGTTTCCTGTTTTGTTTTGTTTTTCAGTAGGCTTGTAGGGCTATGAACTTTCCTCTCAAGACTACTTTCACTGTGTCCCATAAATTTTGGATTGTTGTGTTGTCATTGTCATTTGTTGCCATGATATTTTTTATTTCTTCCTTGATCTTTCTGGTTACCCAGTCATTGTTTAATAGCATGCTGTTTAGTCTCCATGTGTTTGATTTCTTTCTATTGTTATTATTATAGTTGATTTCTAATTTTATGCCACTGTGGTCTGAGAAAATGCTTGATATGATTTCTATCTTCTTGAATTTGAAGAGACTTTTCTTATGACCCAACATATGATCTATCTTTGAAAATGACCCATGTGCACTGGAGAAGAATGTATATTCTGTGGCTTTGGGGTGAAATGTTCTGAAGATGTCAATTAATTCCATCTCTTCTAGTGAGTCATTTAGGATTGATGTTTCTTTTCTGATTTTTTGTTTAGATGATTTGTCCAGTGATGACAGTGGGGTATTAAAGTCTCGTACTATGATTGTATTGCTATCAATCTCTCCCTTAATATCCTCCAAGAGTTTTTTAATGTATTTAGGTGCTCCTATATTGGGTTCATATATGTTTAGCAGAGTTATTTCTTCTTGTTGGATTGTTCCCTTTAGTATTGTGAAGTGGCCTTCTTTATCTCTTATTATGACCTTCACTTTGACATCTAATTTGTCAGATATAAGTATTGCAACCCCAGCTTTTTTTTCATTTCCTTTTGCCTGAAATACCATGTTCTATCCCTTCATCCTCAATCTGTGTGCATCTCTTTTCTTGAGGTGGGTTTCTTGCAGACAGCAGATATATGGATCATGTTTTCTTATCCAATCAGTTACCCTATGTCTTTTGATTGGAGCATTTAATCCGTTTACATTTAAAGTTATTCTTAATAAGTACTTATCTGTTGCCATTTTCAGTCCTTACCCCTGAGTTTCTTCTTTGCTTCCTTTTTCTTTTTATTACAGCAGATCCTTTAACATTTCTTTCATTGCTGGTTTGGTGGTAATATATTCCTTTAGTCCTTTTTTGTCTGTGAAGCTTCTGATTTCACCTTCAATTTTGATTGAGAGTCTTGCAGGGTACAGTATTCTTGGATTCAGACCCTTCCTTTGCATGACTTTGTATATTTCATTCCATTCCCTTCTGGCCTGATGAGTTTCTGTTGAGAAATCAGTAGCTAGTCTTATGGAGGTTCCTTTGTAGGTAACTTTCTGTTTCTCTCTGGCTGCTTTTAAGATTCTTAGTCGTCAGTGTTTGCCAATTTATTTATAATGTGCCTTGGTGTCGGTTTGTTGGGGTTCATTTTGCTTGGGACTCTGTGAGCTTCTTAGATTTGTGTGGGTTTTTTCTTTTGTATATTGGGGAAATTTTCTGTCATTATTTCTTCAAAGAGGTTCTCTAATCCTTGTTCATTTTCTACTCTTTCTAGAACTCCAATTATGCGGATGTTGTTTTGTTTCCTGTTATCCCAAAGTTCCCTTAGGCTCTCCTCTTGCTTTTTAACTTTTTTTTCTAGAAGCTGCTGTACTTGGATATTTTTTTCCTAACGTGTCTTCTAGCTCACTGATGTGGTCCTCTGCTTCTTCTAGTCTACTTTTGATGCTTTCTATTGAGTTCTTTATAGCAATGATGTTATTTTTCATTTCTTCTTGATTATTCTGCACCTCCTCTAGGTTCTTCTGCATTTCTTCTTGCTTCTTCTTCATCTCCTCTTGTGTCTTCTTCATTTCCTCTTGGCTCTTACCCACATTGTCAATTTTGTCTTCCATTATTTTCATCTACCTTATGACCATTTCTCTGAACTCTTTCTCTGGCAGGCTTATTTCTGCTTCTATTTCGTTTACTTCCTTTTCTGATGAAACCTGCCTTTCTGTCTTATTTGGGCTGTTTCTTTTTCTGCCCATGGTCTTTCTTCTCCTGGTGTCTGGTTGTGTCGTTCGCTCTCCTATGTTGATTGAAAGGCACAAACTACAATACGACCAGGTACAGCACACACGGCACTTTCTGTGTGCTGTGGAGATCTCTGAATCTGCTGCCTGTGTGTCTGCACCATTTGGAGAGCGTTGTTCTGGGTCCCCGGGTCCCCGGATGCTCAACAGGTGCCCCAGCCGCAGGCTTCAGACCGCCGCAGACATCCACCTCCCTCTGCAAGATGGTGTGGTCTCTGCATTAGCGCTGGTGGCTCCAGTAGACAAAATCTACGTGGCAGTGGGGCTGCCTGGCCAGGAGCGCCCCATCCAGCAGTCCCCCACCTTCTCCTGGAGGATAACTGACTCTTAACTTGCCAACAAACACTCCCAGTGCGACTCTCATCCGCTCTCTGTCCCTCTGCCCAGCGACGAAGCTCCAGACGCATCTGTCTACTCCGCCGCCATTTTTCCTATTCATTTTTTTTTAAATTTCAAATGAATTTTTGAATCATGCGGGAAATGCAAATCAAAACAACAATGAGGTACAACTTCATACCTGTCAGAATATCAGCAAATGACAAGTGCTGGTGAGGATGCAGAGAAAAAAGAACCCTCTTGTATTGCTGATGGGAATACAGACTGGTACAGCCACTGTGAAAACCAGTATGCATTTCTTCAAAAAATTAAAAGTGGAACTTCCATTTGACCCAGTAATCCCACTTCTAGGAATTTATCCCAAGAAAACAGTAACACCAATCAGAAAGGGTATATGCACCTCTCTGTTCATAGCAGCACAATTTACAATAGCTAATATTTGGAAACAGCCTAAGTTCCCATCAGCAGATGAGTGGATTAGAAAACTGTGGCACATCTACAGAATGGAATACTACACTGCTATAAAAAGGAATTTTTACCATTTGCAACAGCATAGGTGGAACTGGAGAGCATTATGCCAAGCAAAATAAGCCAGTCAGAGAAAGATAAATATCACATCATCTCACTCATTTGTGAAATATAATGAACAACATAAACTATGAGCAAAAATAGAACCAGAATCATAGAAGCATCGAATAGACTGTCCAACCTATGAGGGAAAGTGGGGGATAAGGGATAAGAGATCAACCAAAGGACTTGTATGCATGCATATGTGCAAAATTAATTGACACAGATTGAGTGGGGGGGCATGAGGACATGTGTTGGGTTTTGGGGATGGCTAGAGAATGGTCAATGAGGGGGGGGGAGGTGAAGGAGATTTATGTAATACATTAAACAATAAAGAATTTAAATTATATATTCATTCTATCCTAACAACCCCAAAGTTTTAAGTCATTCCAGCAGCAATTCCAAGTCCAATGTCTTATCTAAATATCTAAATCAGGTATGAAGGAAATATGAGGTAAGTATCATCCTGAGGCAAAATTCCTCTCAGGTTATAAATGTGTGAAATCAGACAAGTCATGTGCTTCCAAAATGCAATGGTGGGACAGGCATGGGCTAGACATTTCTATTCCAAAATGGAGAAACTGGGAAGAAGAAAGAGGTGGCAGATCACTCGCAAGTCCAGAATCTAGCATGACAAATTCTATTAGATCATACAGCTTTAGAATAATACTCTATTACTGGATGCTCTGCTCTCCAGGCCCACTAGGATGGCAGTGTCACTTCTGTTGCCCTAGCATCAGCCCCTCTCTCTCAGCTGTGTGGTGGCTTTGCACTGATGGGGGATAGAACCTGCAACCTGGGCATGTGCCCTTACTGGAAATTAACCCAATGTCCTTTCCGTGCATGAGATGACACTCAACTAACAGCCACAATGTCTAAGGCTCCTCCAGTTTTTAATGCCATGTTCTTAACTTCTATCTGAGACCTACCAGAATCACTTTTTAAAAAATATATTTTATTGATTTTTTACAAAGAGGAAGTGAGAAAAGAGGGTTAGACACATTGATGAGAGAGAGACAATAATCAGCTGCCTCCTACACACCCCCCACTGGAGATGTGCCTGCAACCAAGGTACATGCCCTTGACCGGAATCGAACCTGGGACCATTGAGTCTGCAGGCCGATGCTCTATCCACTGAGCCAAATTGGTTTTGACCAGAATCACTTTTAATGTTAATTTTTCTATCAGTGGTCTCATCAAAGCAACCAGTCTCTACCAATTACTCAGTTTGAAATCCACTTCCACATTCTTAGGTATTTGTTACAGCAGTACCCCACTTTTCAGTAATAAAATCCATATTAATTTGTTGGGCTATCATGACAAAGTATTGCAGACTGGGTGGGCTTACTGTTCTGGATATTACAAGTCCAAGATCAAGGTGCCAGCAGATTAGTTGTTTGGTGGGAGCTCTCCTCCTGGCTGGTAGACAGCCACCTTCATGTGTCCTCACATGGCCATTCCTCTGTGCATGGAGAGAGGGAGGGAGGAGGAGACAGGGAGAGAGAGAGTTGGAAAGAGGGAGAGAGAATGAACAAGCAAGCTCTTTGGTGTCACCTCCTCCTCTTATAAGGACCTTGCCCTCATGACCTCATTTAAGTGTAATTACCTTCCAAAGGCCACATCTCCAAATACTATCACATTGGGGATTAGATTTTTACCATATGAATCTGGAGATGGGGACAAAATTCAGTTCATAGTAGTTATTAATAATGAAGTTATACAACTAGATAATTTCAGAGCCAAGAACTTCCCTTGGGCCCCTAGGAGCTTTCTTACTCCATTACTCTAGTCTTTTTACTAAAGCCAAATGAATGATAGTACTAGGGATAATGGGAACATGTATGCTCATTCCTTGCCGAAGTGGTGACTTCCCTACTATCCTTGCATGGTGGCTGTCTCATCTCAGTTCCAGAGAGGAGGCAAACTAGAGGACCCTGGAATGAAATATACCTTATTTTCCGGCATATAAGGTGACTTTTTAAACCAGGAAAACCTTCTCAAAAGTTGGGGGTCATCTTATAGGGTGAGTATATCCCAAACTCTATATTTTAACTGGAAAAGTTGGGGGTCATCTTATATGTCCAGTCGTCTTATATGCCAGAAAATATTAGAGATACTGATAGCTGCCCATAGGTCTACCTCAAGTGCACATGAGGCCATGTAGGTAAAGAATCTCCCACATGCCTGCTTTTCAGTAGGTCTTCAGCCCATGATTTTAATGTATTCAAAATTAATTTAAAAAATAATACAGCACAATCAAGTGGGATTTATTTCAGAGATGAAGGATGGTGCAACATCTGCAAATTAATCAATGTGATACACTATATTAACAAAATGAAGGATAAAAATCATATGATCATCTCAATAGATACAGAAAAAGCACTTGAAGAAATTTAACATTTAGTCACAATAAAAACTCACACAATGTGAGTATAGAGGAATGTTCCTCAACATAATAAAAGCCACTTTTGACAAGCCTAGTGCTAACATTACTCTCAATAGTGAGAAGCTGAAGTTTTTCCTTTAAGATCAGAAACAAGACAAGACTGTCCTCACCAAATTATTCAACATGGTACTGGAAGTCCTAGACATTAGGCAGGAAAAAAAAGGCATTCACATAGGAAATGATAAAGTAAAATAGTCTCTATTGGCAGATGACATAATCTTATATATATAAAATGCTAGAGTCCATAAAAACTTTTATAACTCTTAATAAATTCAATAAAGTTGCAAGATAAAAAATCAACATTAAAAATCAGTTGTATTTCTATACACGAATGCAGCCTATCTGAAAAAGAAATTTAAAAAACAATCCCACTTACAATAGTGTAAAAAATAATGAAATACTTAGGAATAAATTTAACCAACAAGGTGAAAGACCTTGCATGCTGAACACTGTAAGACATTGATTAAAGAAACTGAAGAACATTCTAGTGGAAAAATATGCCTATGTATTAGAAGAATCAGTATTTTTTTAATTTAATAAATCTTTATTGTTCAGATTATTACAATTGTTCCTCATCCCCCCCCCCATAGCTCCCCTCTACTGGGCTCCTACCCTACCCTCTACCCTTACCTCCCCCGCATTGTCCTCATCCATTGGTGTACGATTTTTGTCCAATCTCTTCCCGCACCCACCTCACCCCTTTCCCCTTGAGAATTATGCACCTGATTCTATATATTCACCAATTTATTCTGTTCATCAGATTGTTTATTCACTTGATTTTTAAATTCACTTGTTGATAGATATGTATTTGTTGTGTGTAATTTTTATCTTTATCTTTTTCTTCTTCTTCCTCTTCTTAAAGAGTACCTTTCAGCATTTCATATAATACTGGTTTGGTGTTGATGAATTCCTTTAGCATGTACCTTGGTTGCCAGCATATCTACAGTAGGGGGTGTATAGGAGGCAGCTGGTCAATGTTTCTCTCTAATCGGTGTTTTTAACTCTCTATCCCTCTCCCTTCCTCTCTGTAAAAAAAAAATCAATTATATATATATATATATATATATATATATATATATATATTTTATATTTTATTGATTTTTTACAGAGAGGAAGGGAGAGGGATAGAAAGTCAGAAACATCGATGAGAGAGAGACATCAATCAGCCACCTCCTGCATGCCCCACTGTGGAGATGTGCCCGCAAGCAAGGTACATGCCCCCAACCGGAATCGAACCCGGGACCCTTCAGTCCGCAAGCCGACACTCTATCCACTGAGCCAAACCAGTCTTGGCAAAATATATATATTTTTAAAAGTATTATATACCACTAGTGGCCTGGTGCACACATTTGTGCACATTGAAAGGAAATTAATTAGAAGAAATATTTTAATATTGCTATTCACCCTTTCTCTAAAATAGAAGTGTCATCCAAATTCATAATTGACAATGACAGAACAAAACACATGGGTGTGATTGGCACCAGTGAGAGCTTTATATGTATTGCACATGTGTGAGTCAACTTAACCTTTTATTGATATAGAATACACTTGATTAATTAGACCTACTTTCTGATTTAGCTAAACTTTTTCCAACCCAGTGAAGCACCCCAACTTCTCTTTCAGGTTATTGTCAGCAACACAGAAAAAAATATCAACATGAAGCAGATTATTATTGTAGATCACACATGGAGAACAAAGGGTAAAATATTTAATTGCAGCAGTGTTTAACTATATTCTGCACAGTGAGAAAACCTGAAGTCATTTTCAAGGTCAAATATTTCTTACTTCTTTTCAGTCAGGTCAAGTTTCCAAGCTTTCTAAATCTTCATTTTCAGGCTAATGAAAAGAAAATAGGATAGGATTCTACCAAGTCTCCTCTGTACCTACTCCAGGACTTCTGTGAGAACCAAATGAGATGAGACATGGAAAAACGTTTTACAGACATTTGGTTAAAGTGTAAAATGTTTCCACCTGGCTATAAAGCAAATCATGTTCCTGGGCTGAAGAAACTCCAAGGAGGCTAGTCACTAGGGAGAGGAAGCTGGGCTTTGCTACATGACATCATTACCTGGTGCTCATAGCCACCATTTCTGGGCTAGGCTGGGCTGTGGGCTACATTTTGTGGTATGGCATCATCGGCTGTGATTTGGTAGGCTGTCACTCCAGGTGGTGGGGGGCCTGTGTCCACTTGGTGAAAGCTGAGTATTGCTTTGTGGGCACCGGTCCACACTCTCATTTTTCTGTAAATGGCCAATGTGCATCACAGCAGTTTCTGTGTTGAGTGTCTGTTTCCTGGGGGTCAGTGCACATGATAGTGATCAGTCGGACGGGCAGAGGAATACTTAGCATATTAGCCTTTTATATACTAGTATATAGATGATCAAGTGGGTTCATCCCAGGGATGCAAGGATGGGTCAACATTTGTAATTCAATCAGCATGACATATCACAATCACAACATAAAAGATAAAAACCACATGATCATTTCAATTGATGCAGAAAAGCATTTGACAAAATTCAACATTTTACATGATAAAAATTCTCAATAAAATTGGTATAAAAGGAACATATCTCAACATAATAATGGCCACATCTGGCTAACATCATACTAAAAAGTGAAAAGTTCTAATATTTCTTCCTATGATCAAGAACAAGACAAGGATGATCACTATCACCACTTCTGTTTAATATAATACTGGAAGTCATAACCACAGTAATCAGACATAAAAAAGAACAAAAGTCATCCAAATTGAAAAGGAAGATGTAAAACTCCTATTTGCAGATAACATGATATTATGTATTGAAAACCCTAAGGTCTCCACTGAAAAACTATTAGAATTAAATGAAATCACTAAAGTTGCAGGTTACAGAAGAAATATACAGAAGCCTGTTGCAATTCTTTACACCAATAACAAACCATTAGGAGTAATTAAAAAAACAGTCCTGTTTACAATTATACTAAAAAACATAAAATATCTAGAAATAAATTTAATAAAAGATATGAAATACCTGTACTCTGAAAACTATAAAACACTGAAGAAACTAAGTAAGGTACAAATAAGTGGAAGAATATGCCCATGGATTGGAAGGATTAATATAATTTAAAAAATCCTTATTATCTAAAGCAATATACAGATTCAATGACATCTCTATTAAAATACCAATGTCACCCAGCTAGTGTAGCTCAGTTGGTTGAGTGTCATCCAGTGCACCAGCAGGTTGCTGGTTCAATTCCTGATCAGGGTACATACCCAGGGTTGTGGACTATTTCCCTGTAGGGGGCGTGCAGGAGGTAGCCAATCCATGGTTCTCTCTCTCATCAATGTAACTCTATCTCCTTGGTTCTCAGGCCTTCAGAGCTGGGTGAGAATCTACATCATTACCTTGCTCTCTGGCCTTCAAAGAACACTACAGGCTTTCTTTGATCTCCAGCCTGTAGATGGTAGATTGTGGGACTTCTCTGCCTCCATAATCAAATGAACCAATACCTTATAATACATCTCTTTATCTAGACACATACATATAGCTATAGCTATAGCTCTATATCCATCCATCCATCCATCCATCCATCCATCCATCCTACTAGTTCTGTTTCTCTGGAGAAACATGAGTAACACATTAATAAGTACTACATGCTCACATCTTAGTCATCCTCATCTCCTGGTTAAACCTATATTGCCAAGTTTAAAAAAGTAAGAATTTTCTTATTTGCAAGTCTCGTTCTACTAAACACAGTTTATTTAAATAAAATCCAAAAGAAAAGAATCAGGAGGTGGAAATAGGGAAAGGAAAGTATACTAAATTCTTAGGTCTGTGGCCTAAATGTGAGTCAACCCTGATTTCTCTAAAACTCTCTTTTCTCTGGGATCACTTCTCTATAAACTAAACAAGATTTCACCCCAGACCCAAATTTCTGCCTCATATTTGCCAGAGCTTTACCAGCCCAAGTTCCATTGGATCAGCTTTCTATCTCCCTCTAATTATGAAATTCTGACTGAGAATCATAGCTTTCTTCCACCACAAAACTTATCTCATGCTTTATTCCTCTGTGAACAGATTTCCACCCAAGCCTGCCAGCAACTCTGAGCACTGGCCAAGTTCAGCAGACTAGGTCTTAGCACTCCTCTCCATTTTTCCCAGCTCCAAGCTGTCCATGCAATATTTCTACTCCCCACGGCCCACCAGGCACTCAGCCATTCCTGCCATGCACCTGGGCTTGCTGACTTAGTTATCTTCCCTGCCATAAGCCCTGTGCCCACCTTGGATCTGGCTGACCTTTTTTGGAGCCAGGGCATCATTTGTGTCAGACCTCTGGATGACCTCCCAACTCACTTCAGGTCTGCTTCCCTCACACTGCTCAAGTGGGGAAGCCTCAATTCCCAGTTCAGTCACTGGAACCAGTGGCAATTTAGCGGGAAAAGGATCAGTGTTAAGAAATGTTGATGGAGACTTTTTAGTTAAAGGCCAAATCTGGGGAGAAAAAAAACAGAAAAAGCTATGATAGGTGCCCCTCATACTAAAGTGAGCCAGCTGTAGTTAGGAATCAGAGTGGTATCAGACACTCTCTGCACAAGTAGCAAGGGCCATGGGAAAATGAGCCCAACTGGCAGTTGCCCAAACTGAAGCCCAAATGGAAAATAGAAATGCTAGTCTCCCTGTCTTGCTAGCATTGCAATCTTTGCCACTTGGCCTCTGAGAAAGGAAAGCATTTTTTTCTACCCCTACAGGCAGGCCCCTACCCATAATGGCATTCCCAAAATTAATCAGTTCCCATTTCTACCCTTGCGTTTTTCTTGATGGTGACGAGCTAGAGGTGAAGAGGTGGATCATATTTTGTATTCAAGCCTTCGGTGTTGAAAGCTTCCCTTAGCAACTCTCTATCCAAGGTGGGGATAGAGTCTTCTGCTTTACCTTTGGACTTCAGCTGAACTTCTAAGAGAACAGGAAAGTCCTACCTACCTCAGGATCTGTTACACACAGTGACCTCCTGCCAATGCTGAGTTAAATTAGGAAGCAGGGACAATGCCACCTCACTTTCTCTCTCTCAGTGTCTGACAGCCTCCCCTCGGTGCCACTGCCCATGTCAGTGCACACCCAGATCTTTCCTGCCTCCATGAGCCTTCTATTACCCTGTGCTTCAACTTGAGTCTGTCCTAAAATGTCCATGTCCCATTATCCTGTACTCTGAGCTTGGTACTAGATATTAGGGGATTTAACTCTCCAAAGTAATGTATTTGCATTTTTACAGATATCTGCTTCCAACTTTAACTGAAAGAATGGCCCTGAGAGTAAGAATTTTAGAGATAGAAACTGGTTAAGGGGAAGATATTTGTAGAGAAGTTGGACTTTATTTTTTAAATCTATTTTTGTTGATTTCAGAGAGAAAGGGAGAAGGAAAGTGAGACGGAAACATCAATGACGAGAGAATCATTGATTGGCTACCTCCTGCATGCCCCCTACTGAGGATCAAGCCTGCAGCCTGGGCATGTGCCCTGATCAGGAATCGAACTGTGACATCCTGGTTCAAAGGTCGATGCTCAACTATTGAGCCACACTGGCTGGGTGAGAAGTTGGACTTTGAATGCCTTTCCAATGAGATTGTGTAGGCAGTAAGTACAGTTCAGGATAAACCCATTCATCATTTACAAAGAACACCAGCCAAATCAGAATGAAAAGAAAGCATCATTCTTTTCCATCTCTGTGCAGTGCTGGCTACTTATTACTGTGATATCTCAATGCAGAAAGCAAAAGTTAGACTTCATTCCTGCTGGGAGATCCTCAGTGATAACTAGCACATAAGTTACAATGTTTGCAGAGCTTATGAAAAAAAAAAAACAATGCACAAACTCAACAGACTAGGTCCCTGAGGTAAAGAAATATGTTTAAATTAGATGGGAAGTTTCTCTGACCTTCTCTTAAATTGCTCTGGTTGCTTATTACAAGATTTGGGGTAATGAGGGAGGGTGAACACAGAGAAGGCCAGGCAATGTGCATGGGGATAAGGCATGGTGACCACATAATTTTCTGTCCAAACTGTGGGACACTTCTGAGAATGAAAAGGGCACTCACTCTGACATACTTATGCTGGAACAAGTTATCAACTGGGACTGTCCAGGGTGACATGGGTCACCCTACAGCCTACGTGTTGCTATTATTAACATTGTAAGAACTCACATGTTACATAAGTTATCTTCTTTCCCACATTGCTTTAGCAACTTCAGGGCACACGTTAGCACCTGGAGGGATCTGGCAACTGAGAAGAGCATGCTCCTGAAGTTCAAAATCGTATGTTGTGGCAATGTCAACACTGGCTAAAACTTTTCTAAATGCTTGCAATGACTTTCTGTATTTTTCTCTTCTTACAGACCACTCTTTATATAGCATTGAAGAATAGGCATGCAAATTTGAGGGTCCTTATTATGCAGAGGAGAGCCAAAGTTTCTTTTTAGCGGAGATTATAACTAGAAGAAGAGCCCTAATAGGTAAACTGAGCCTGGGCTCCTGGGAATGAGTGGCTGTGAAGAAGCAGACATGTTGCTTTCAGAATGGAAGAAGGACAGGTAAGAACCAATTCAGAGAAGCCCCAAATGGAGATGATTTTTAGTGGTTACAACAGCCAAATAAGATAGAGTTAGCATGGAAGGAATAAGTAGAAAAATTCAAAATGCCCAAGGAAAAAAGGTACGTGTTGGGAGAACTGGTGCTCAATAGAGGCAGGGGTCTATGGAGATCCCTCCTCTACACAGCCTATCATTCCCCAAAGATGCCCTCATACGTGATTAATCACTTTATGAAATAATTCCATTAAAGATCTGTTCTACCACTTTACATTATTTTTTACAATGTAGTTTTATCCTATTTAGGAACCATATCTATAATTTGAATATCACTAAGTCATCTGGAGACATTATTCAATAGAAATAAAATACATATGTTCCCCTCTTGAAACTCCCAGAATTGGAAAATTCTGTGAAAATCCATGGATTGGCATCTATTTCTCTAAGAACTCCCAAGGAAAATTATGTTCCGTGAATCGCTCTCACCTTTTGCTTTACTTTGGTGCCTCAGGGCTGCTCTGGAATGTTCTTGCAGATGGTTTCAGCTCTGTGGCTCATGCCACCCCTCACTGTCAACCTCTGTTACACAAGAAAGGATGTGGGGCAGGATGTGTGCCTCCCTTACTTACTCTCTCCTCTGTGCATCCCTCAATGGGTCTCACCACTGCCCACTGGGGTGAGACTTTTCAGCACAACAACACCCAGCACTAAGCTGTAGAAAGCACCTGGGAAGGTGCATGAGCTGATTGTCAGCTGAGTCAAGTGGTGCTGGTAGAGCCACAACCTGGGAATATACCTTCCCAGAGGCAGGTATGTTATCGGCTTGACCTTTAGCTCAAGTGCCAGGGGGTGGGTTTCATTATTTAAGTTCAGCCTGGCTCCAGGAATGGATGCAATTATCTGGGCTCAGCCAGGAGTGATAATTACAAAAAAAAAAGCCATAAGAATGAAGAATTGCAGCTTGATCTTTAACCATGATTTCACATAATTTCCTTTGTCTTAAACTCTAGTAAAACTTCCTGGTATCATGTTGTATGTGATAAATGCACTGCACTAGCTCTGGATTATTGTCTCTTTACCAGAGAACAGTGTCCCACCTGGTCCCAGCTTTCCCTACTGCCTCTGTCTGTCTCTTTTCTTTTCTCAATCTTCCGTCACCCCTACTCAGGACTCTTTTGCTCTCTAGCCATGCTGGTCACAGCCAAGAGAGAAAAATTATACTAGGCTATGTGAAGGAATCCACCTCAGCAGGTGGTAAGTCTGGGTCTTAAGGGTGCTCTTGACAGAGGCCCAGCCACAGCCCTTCTAAGATGGAGGCAGGTATGAGTGGCCCAGACAGGAGAACAGGGGAAGACTTAATCAGACATTGGGTCAGGAGAAGAGAAAGGTTGAAGGAAGGAGAATGAGACCTGGCTGGTTTGGTTTAATGGTTAGAACATTGGTCTGCAGATCCAAGGGTCCCAGGTTCATTTCCCAGTCAGGGGCACATATCTTGGGTTGTAAGTTCCCCAGACCTGGTGGGGATACATGTGAGAGGCAATCAATCAATGTCTCTCTCACATCATATTATAGATGTTTCTCTTTCTTTCTTTCTCCCCACTCCCTCTCTTCCACTCTCTCTAGAAAGCAATGGGAAATATATCTTCAGGTGAGGAAAGAAGGAAGGGAGAGAGAGAGAGAAGAGAAGAGGTGAAGGCAGAAGGAAGGGAAAGAAGAAGGGAGGGAGGGAGGGAAGATAAAAGCCACCAAGGAAGAAATGATGGTTTCCGGGAATCCATCCAAGAGAACACTGTGCATATGGAAAATCTCCTGACAATGTCCTCTAAACTCCCTCTGTGCCCCATGATCAGCCCATCCTCTTCCTGATGGGAACTCAAATACTGGGTCACAGTAACCAGCTCCGGTTCTAGTGGACTTCAAAACACAAATTTCTTCCTCTTTGCCTGTTGATTATGTAAGATGAGGGATACCTGAAACAACCAGACAGGCACACAAGAGAGCTGATTTAGAAATGGGAACCACTCCAGGATGCTCCCAAGTCCTTCAGTAAACAAGCTCTTAATTCTCCACCTGTCATCTTGTACCTTCCTGTTGGCAACAATATTAGGGTATTGTATATGGCTTTTGGACAAGAGAAGCTATTCTGAAGACACAGCAGAGTGGAAGCTGTGACAGATGTGGCAACTGAAGTAAGAATCAGACTCACTGTGTGCTTTTTATTTTCACATTGCTGGATTATCTCACAAGAGTCTGCTTTCTATCTTATATCTGATGATCCTTTAAAGTGCACAAACATTTATATAAGGCTTCTAGGGTGAGGGGATTCATGTGTTGCCTCTTATAGGTGGGCTGGAAAAATGAAAATGAAAGTTCTCACCAAAGGATTAAGGTTACAAAACACAATGGGTAGAACCTGCCTCAAGAAGATCATTAGGTCTTCATTGGTTTGCATAGAACTTTGGGGGATCTGAAAGAAGGTAACTAAGCTACTTCTGAAAGCCTGATAGCCCAAAGGGGTATCAGAAACTGAGAAAGAGATAAGAGTAGATACAGAAAGTAAAGAGGAAAACTTACATGGGAAAGTGAGATCAGAGATAGAGGCAGGAGATGTCACTTCTTAGTGATCTTTGAATTTTGCAGGTGGCCTGGCTGAAGACTTGTGGGAAAAGCTGTTACTTGATCCCAACAGACCCTTCTCCCCTTTTTCCTTTGACTGATAGAACTCCTCAAGTTTTAGCTCCTCAGCTAAAGACTACAGTTCCCAGGCTTCCTTGCAACTAAGTAGAATCATGTGTCTAAGTTTTGTCCAATGGGATGAATATAAGTGATATATGCAATTCTAGTTGGACACTAACATGAGAGCGGCTTGCTCATCACTTTGTCTCTTCTCTTCTGATTGGCTGTGGTGGGGGGAGGGTGACTTGATCTTTTCTTTGACCACACAGAAAGAATGTTAGTGAGATGGTAAAGCAACAGGATTAGTGCCTTCATAAAGAGACCCTAGAGAGCTCTCTTACCCTTTCTGCCATATGAAGACACAGCAACAAGGCAACTGTCTATGAAGTGGGCCCAAATGCTGAAATGCTGGCACCTTGAGAGTGGACTTTGTAGCCTCCAGAACTGAGAAATAAATGTTTGTTGTTTATAAATCACCAAGTCTATGATAGTTTGTTATAGCATCTTGAAGTGTAACCTTTTGCTTTTTTCTTTCCTTTTACCATTAGCATTCAATGGAACCTCAGAAGATGTAGAAAAGGTTTTTGAAACTTGCCATCTTCCAGGACACTGTGCTGGTTGCAGAAAGTTTCCATAATCCAAGAGAATAAAATACACTGACTAAAAATGTGGACCCAGGACATTTAAAAGTATCAGAAGCAGGAGAGTGGAACACAGTACCATATGCACAACCTAAGCAGAAGCGTCCTTCTCTTCTCACTGCCTGCTTGAGCCTCAGAGAATTGAAATGAATATCAATCCTCCATCTTAAAATTATAGTTCAGTCTGAAGAGAAAGAAAGTGATCCCAAAGAGGTTTAATGAATGCCAAGAAAAATTCATGCACTCATTAACAGAAAGTCAGTACAAATCTGCCCATTTTAACCATAAACAAGATATTGATACTCGTAGCATAACAACTATGCTAACAAACTTCAGAGAAGAGATTAAAAAAGAGGGAAATTTATAGCATTAGATGCTTATAATATCCAGAATATATAAAGAAATATGAAAAAGCAATGACAAAAAGACTTAACAAAATAGGCAAAAGACTTGAACAGGTAGTTTAAGAGGAAAAAAATGCATATGGGCCAAATAACATAAGGAAAGGTTCTGGAACCCATAAGTAATCAGGGGAATGCAACTTAAAATCATCTATAATAATACAAGCATAATATGCTAATTAGATTGGGCATCTGGAAGGTCGCCAGGGCTGTGAGGGCTAAGGCAAGCCGCTGTGGCTATGACTGACTGGTGGGCTGTGGTGGGTGGGTGGGGCCTCCCTCTGTGAGGAAAGCTGGGGTCCTGGGTGCCTGCTGGCAGCTGGAGGGAAGTCCAGGTCCAGGTTGCCAGAGGGAAGCTGGTGCCAGCAGTTGGGGGGAAGAAAGGCCTATTCTTGCATGAATTTCATGCATTGGATTTCTAGTATGATATATAAACATACAACCACTATTTAGGCAAAAGTTTAAAAGTCTTATAATAGGAAGAGATGGCAAGGATATCTATATATATAAAAGGCTAACACGCTAAGTGTCTGTCTGACTGGTCGCTATGATGTACATTGGCCACCAGGGAGCAAAAACTCATCACAGGAGCTACTGTGACACTCATTGGCCATTTATAGAGAAACGGCACCACGGACCTGGCACCCACAAAACAACACTCAACTTACCCCAAGTGGGACACAGGCCCTGCCACCACCCTGGAGTGACACTCCACCAAATTGTAGCCTATGCTGCCCAGATCCCATGGCACAAAATGTAGTCACAGCCCAGCCCAGCCCAGAAATGGTGGCTGTGGGTGCTGGGTAATGACGTCACATAGCAATGCCTGGCTTTTTCTCCCTAGTGACTAGCCTCCTTGGAGTTTCTTTTCTTTTAAATATATTTTATTGATTTTTTACAGAGAGGAAGGGAGAGGGATAGAGAGTTAGAAACATTGATGAGAGAGAGACATCAATCAGCCGCTTCCTGCATGCCCCCTACTGGGGATGTGCCAGCAACCAAGATACATGCCCTTGACCGGAATCAAACCTGGGACCTTTCAGTCAACAGGCCAATCCTCTATCCACTGAGCCAAACCAGTTTCAGCTCCTTGGAGTTTCTTTAGCTCAGGAACACCTGCTTTATAGCCAGGTGGAAACATTTTACACTTTAACCAAGTGCCTGTGAAGCATTTTCCCATGCCTCATCTTATTTGATCCTCACAGAAGTCCTGGAGTAGGTATAGAGGAGACTCAGTGAAATCCTACTTTGTTTTCATTAGCTGGAAAATGAAGATTTAGAAAGCTTAGAAACCTGACCCCACTAAAAAATAAAAAATGGTAGACCTTGAAAATGACTTCAGGTTTTATCACTCTGCAGAAAATAGTCAAACATTGCTGCAATTAAATATTTTACCCTTTGTTCTCTCTGTGTGATCTACAATAATAATTTGCTTCATGTTGATATTTATTGCTGTGTTGCTGACAATAACCTGAAAGAGAAGTTGAAATGCTTCACTGGGCTGGAAAAAGTTTAGCTAAATCAGAAAGCAGGTCTAATTAAGCAAGTTTATTCTATATCTGTAAAAGGCTAAGTTGACTTGCACATGCGCAATACATATAATGCTCTTGTTGATGCCAATGATACGTGTGTGTTTCAATTTGTAATTGTGGATCAGGAATTTTGTTGACACTTCTATTATAGAGAAAGGGCAAATAATGATATTAAAATATTTCTTCTAGTTAATTTCCTTTCAATGTGCACAAATTTGTGCACTGGGCTACAAGTTAAGTAATAGGAATTCTCAAAGCTGCTGGGGTTCTATGTAGTTTGGTATACTTTTGAACATTGATAGACATTATTAACTAAAACTATATACCCTATGACCTAACAATTTCTCTTCTGGGGGGTATACTATCCTTTAGAAATGTGAGTGCATAGTCACCAGTACACATGTAAGATGATTTCATAGGTTAAAAACTGGGCACAAACCAAATGCTCATTTCCTGTAGAATAGATACATACATTATAATAAATTCAATGGCATGCTGGAAGATATTTAACAACAGAGTAGAAGAAGCTCTGATTTTCAGCATTTGATGATTTTCAAGAGGTAAATACACTATCGCCAATCTCTGGCTCCCAACATGCTATCAACCAGCTTGTAAAATTCTGGAACACATAACAATCAGCTCTTTTGAGCCTATACAAGCCAGTTCCAGCATATCACTGAGTCAATACTACACAGCAATAAAAATGAATGAACCACTCTGGCTGGTATGCTCAGGGGTTGTTGGCCCACCACCAAAGGGTGATGTGTTTGATTCTTGGTCATGGGCACATACCTGGGTTGCATGTTTGATCCCTGGCCTCAGTTGAGGCATGTGTGGGAGGCAACCAATGGATGGATCACTCTCACATTGATGTCTTCTCTCTCTCTTTCACTCTTCTCTCTCTCTCTTTCACTCTTTCTAAAAAATCGATGGAAAAAGTATCCCTGGTGAGGATTAACAACAACAACAAAATGAATGAACCATAGCTACACACACCATCATGGACACATCTTCCAAATATAATCTTGACCAAAAGAAATCACAAAAGAATACATAGAGTATGATTCCATTTATATAAAGTTCAAAATTTGCCAAATTAATCATAATGTTCATGTATGCATAGTTAAGTGGTAAGAGTGTAACTATCAGGGGAGAGATCACCACAAAGTGAGGATATGGCTAACTCTACCAGGAAAAAGAACATTACATGTGAGAAAGAACATGTGATGAACTTTGGGGTATTGGCAATGTGCTATTTCCTGCATTCTCTTCAAGTATTTAAGTTATTTATACAGGTTGTATTCATCTTTGTGTGTGTAGGTGATCATTAGTGCTGGGTGGAATCTGTTAGTCCTGGCTCACACCAGCTTGTGAGAGGTAGTCATGCTATCTCTTCCCAACTCCACATTCAGTAACATTTTAGCAGTTTGAAATCAGCCCTGGTGGGAATGTTACACCACTGTAATTGTCCAACACTTCTTCTTTTTCTGGATAGCCTGTTCAACAGCACACTACTATTTGAATGTAATGTTGCATTTTAAAAAATATGATCTCAAAACTGGGCTAAATAAAGCAGATTTTTTTTTGCAAGGCTGAATATGCTCAACAATTATAAAGAAGAGTGCATTAAAAAAATAAAAAATAAACTAACACAAGGTCCCTGCAATGAAAGAAGGCTTGAGAATTAGATGAAGAGAATGGGTTGGGAGAACTATAAAATATTTGGGGCTCTTAATTACACTGATGGTAAAATGAAGGGCCTTATTTAAGGACTCATTATCTTTCCTTATAGAAAATGTTCTTAGTGAATACTTTGAAATATGGTAAAAGATATAGTGGACTGAAAACATCAGTCTAACACTCAACTTTACTGTCTCAGTAAATTTACACCCAAAGTGTTCCAAACCATTATACTATAGCAACTCTGGCAATATTCAGAGCTTGCCTCAGTAATTAACAGTCATAACTTACACAGCAGTAAACAACAACATTGCAATCTTTATCTACATATTTATATGAGTCTATATTGTTAAAATGTTGTAACTCTTATATTGGGTTATATAACATCACTTTTATTTTAGCTTTCCTGATAGTAAATGATTTAACATTTTTTATTTTACATTAAAATAAGCATGAGTAAGTCTGCAGAAAAACGCTGGGCATGTGAATAGCTTCTTCAGAGAATTATCTTAGATCCTATTGGGGGGTGGTGTACAGAAACATATTTTACTAAAAAGTTTTTCACTTTTGGAGAAGGATTCCAATGGGCAAAATTTAATTATAAAGATTTATTATTTTATTAAAATATGAATCTGAAAGTAATGGATTTGGTTAATAAATAATAGATGTTTACAATGTGGAATTTAGTTTGACAGAAAAATATTGCTTTCATTTAGATAAGAGGTATGAGGAGCAGGGGTGGGAGAGGTTCCTTTTTGAATGCTTTTGACTCATTTGTTTTCATTTAAGAACTATGTAAGGGGACATAAAAAATAATCATGGTTTTGTTATTTTCCCACTGGTTATTGAGAGGAGCAATTACCTTGAGTAGAGTGAAATGAGGATGGCTGGGATAGCAGGAGGTGGTAGGAATTTCCCATATGAGGAAGCTCTATGGTTGCTGGTGACTGAGACACTGAAATAAGATCCTCAGGTGGAATCTATGCTACAGATATGTCAGAGCCTCAGGTGGTTAGTGTCTCTTTTCCAAGCTCTCACCCACCATTGTCCTTTCCCTTTCCACCAGCCTGATAATCCCCCACTGGTCCATCTCACTGCTAGCATGTGCTTCCCAGATTCTAATTGGCTTAGAAATTACTGGACAGGGTTGAATTCTGATTCATTGTAACATGTAGTAAAACAGAGCATTTATTCATCACCATGTTTAATTAAATAATCTCTTTTTTCTGGCAATCTCTTTTGTTATGCTTGCCCAAAAGTTATCTAAATATAAGATTAGATTGGTTAGCAGCATGCAACTCTAGGTTGGCTGACATTCTATGGAATTATTTCCAACACAATCAAGGCAAACCAAAGTGTGAGGAAATTAAACCACATGCATTGTTGCTTCAGACTGAGTTTGGATATTCCAAGCAACAGAAGAGAATTATTTCATTCAAACTATTTTTCAATTGAAGGTGGTTTGTGGGAAAGAGAGAGCCATTTTTCAGAATTATTGGTGGCGCTAATAAAAAATCAAAACCTACATTTGAATCCAATAATACATCTCAATATTCTCAATCAGAATTTCTTAAAGAATAAGATAGGTCCTATAGACTCTCTCTCTCCAAATGACACATTAAAAACCTTTATCTCTTCTATAGGCAGAATCCCCAGCTGGGTGGCAGAGAGCTAGCAAGATAGCACAGAGTCCCTTATCTATACTTAAATTCTCTGGCCAGCTGAAGAAAAAAAACAAACACCTTCCCTGTTTCTGGAATGCTAAGGAGAGACTCTCTCTCCCGTTAAGATCATAAGCTGTTAGGACTATGTGAGGTAAGAGCCATCAGGGTCCTCTTTCTGTCTATACAATGTCCTAGATGGAGAAAAGAAGCAATAAGAAATACAAAGAGCAAACCCTAAATACATCTAAATATAGCCCCAATACATGGGCTTTTCAGTTATGTAAACCAATTAATTTCCTTATTGTTGTTGTTGAATTTGAGTTTGAATTTTGATATCTGTAACAAAAAGAGTTCTGATTAATATATCTACTATAGTTGCCAGAATAATTAAATAAAAATATAGATGCTCAGTTGAACTTGAGTAATACCTTACTATAAATATATTCCAAATATTACATAACATATAGTTATACTAAAAAGTTCATTGTTTTATGAAATTCAAATTTAACTAGGCCTTCTGTATTTTATCTTTCAAACCTATATGGAAGATACAATGTGTCAAAAGTATTTTTAAAGGATCTTGGTGTACATCTTGGTCCTTTCCAAAGGTACCCAGCTCCAGCAGAGGGAGCCACAAGCTTTGGATTGCTGATAGCTCCAAACAGGGTATCCAGAGCCTGTCAAAAACAGCATTTGGCACTGTCCTGCACTAGAGATTTGGAGTCATAGCAGATCTACCTAATACAAAGACACAACCCTCAAAAGGCAGCTAAAATGTGGAGACCAAAAATAAGACCCAAATGAAAGAACAAGAGTATTCTCCAGAAGAAGAGCTGGAGATAAGAAATTTATCAGATATAGGGTTCAAAATAATGATAGCAAATTACTATATCAACAGCATAAGAAAGGATATAGTAACTATGAAGAAAGACATAGCACAAATAAACAACATATGGAAGAAATACACAGCAGATTATGGGAAGCCAAAGATTGTATCAGAAAATTAGAAGATAGGGTAGAAAAAAAATCATTCAGTTAGATAACTAAAAATAAAAATAAAAAAGAAAGATAGCTCAAGGGAGCTATGGGACAACATGAACTGTAACAATATTTCCATCACAAGAGTACCAGAAGGGGAAGAAAGTGAGCAAGAATAGAGAACATGTTTGAAGAAATAATGCAGAAAACTTCCCTAACGTGGTGAGGAAAAAGACATACAAGTTTGGGAGGCACAGAGAGTCCCAAACAGACACATGCCCTCACACATCATAATTAAAGGGCCAAAAATTAAAGACAAAGAAAAAATCTTAAAGACAGCAAGAGAAAAGCAATTCATTACCAACAAAGAAGCTCTCATAAGGCTGTCACCTGATTTTTCATCAGAAACTCTACAGGCCAGAAGAGAATGGTATGAAATATTCAAGGTAAGGAAAAGCAAGGATCTAAAACCAAGAGTACTATATCCAGCAAGGCTATCATTCAATATAAAGGATGAAATAAAGAGCTTCTCAGAAAGAAAAAAAAAAGATAGAAGGAGTTTATCACTACCAAACCCATACTGTAGGAATTGCTAAAGGGACTGTTGTAAAGATAAAAAATAAAAATAAAAAAAACAGAGAAAAACATGGATATAAAGAATTAAAATGGCAATTAAGTAAGTACTACCAATAATAATCTTAAATGTAAGTGGATTAAATGCTCCAAACAAAATACATAGAATAGCTAAATGGATATAAAAATAAAAACCAATTATATGCTGTCTATGAGAGACTCATCTCAGAACAAAAGATTCATACAGAATGAGAGTGAAGGGATGGAAAAATATTTTCCATGCAAATGGAAAGAGAAAAAAGACTAGGGTGGCAATACTCATATCTGACAAAATAGACTTCAAAATGAAGGCCATCAAAGAAACAATAAAGGTCAATACATAACACTAAATGGATCAATTCAATGAGAGGATATAATCTTGGTAAACATATATGCACCCAATATAGGAGCACCTAAATATATTTAAAACTTCTAGAGGACTTAAAGGAGAGATTAACAACAATACAATCACAGTAGGGGGTTTTAATACCCTGCTGACTTCATTGGGTAGATTTTTCAGACAAAAAATTAACAAGGAACCCCTAGCTGGTTTGGCTCAGTGGATAGAGCATTGGCCTGCAGACTGAAGGGTCCTGGGTTTTATTCTGCTCAAGTCAATATGCGTGGGGTGGTAGGATTGATCCCCAGTGGTGGCATGTAGGAGACAGCCAAGCAATGATTCTCTCTCATCATTGATGTTTCTATCCCACTTTCCCTTTCCCTTCCTTTCTGAAATCAATAAAGTACCCTATATAATAAAAGCCTAATATGCTAAGTGTCCAGTCGTCTGGTCAACCAATCTAAGTGTAATATACTAATGATATGCTAAGGCCACTCAACCACTCGGTGTGACATGCACTGACCACCAGGGGCAGAGGCTCCAACTAGTAGGTTAGCTTGTTGCTGGGGTCCAGCCAATCGGGATTGAGAGAGACAGGCCGGACACACCCTGGAGCCCTCCTGTGGCCCTTCCCCAGCTGGCCTACTTCTGCATCCCTCCCTGGCCCCCAAGTGTACACTGGAGGGGTCCCTCAGCCTGGCCCATACCCTCTCACAATCCAGGAACCCTTGGGGGATTGGAGTGGTGTTCCTCAGCCTGGGCTGTTCCCTCTTGCAATCCAGGACCCCTTGGGAAAAAGCCAGTTTTGACCAGTCTCTATGATGTGCACTGACTACCAGGGGGCAGATGCTCAACACAGGAGCTTCCTTCTGGTGGTTAGGGTACTCTCACAGGGGGAGCACTACTCAGCCAAAAGCCAGGCTCATGGCTGCTGAGAGCAGTGGTGATGGTGGAAGCCACTCTTACTGCCATGGCAGCACTAAGGATGCCCAACTGATGGCTTAGGCCTGCTCCCCACCTAACCATCAGTTGGACATCCCCCAAGGGCTCTCATACTGTGAGAAGACACAGGCTAGGCTGAGGGAAACCCCAAATGCACAAATTTTATGAACTGGGCCCCTAGTATATATAATAATCCTATCTAATAAAAGAGTAATATGCAAATTAACCATCACTCTGCTACACCCACAAGTCATGCCCACAAACTATACCCACCAGCCAATCAGGAGCAAGTATGCAAATTAACCCCAATAAAGATGGCTGCTGCCATGGAGTGAGCAAGAGGGAGGCTTGGGCTTCCCTGGCGATGGAGGAGGCCAAGTTTTCCACACATCCCAGGTCTCCACTCAAGACTACAAAGTTTCAATTATAGAAGATAAGTAAATTCCAACAGAAATGGCTGATGCCAGGAGCGAGCAGGAGGCTTGGCTCCACTCTAGGCTACAAAGTTTCAATTGTAGAACATAAATAAATCCCAGATACCAGGCCTCTGGTTGGGTCCCTGGGGGGTCTGGGGCATGGCTGTCCTGCAAACCACCCCAGGCCCCTTGCCTAGGCTGCCCCATACTCCATGCCCCAAGGGAACACCCACCCTGATCCGGGACACCCTTCAGGGAACACCAGCTGGCTCCCACTTGCGCACCAGGCTTCTATCCTTCCTAATAAAAGAGTAATATGCAGATTGACCATCACTCCAATACACAAGGTGGCTGCCCCCATGTGGTCAAAAGATCCTGCTCCCATGTGGACACAATATGGCCACCACAAGATGGCCAGCAGAGGAGGGTAGTTGGGAGGGACCAGGCCTGCAAGGGAGGGCAGTTTGGGGCAATCAAGCCTACAGGGGAAAGCAGTTAGGGGTGACCAAGCTGGCAAAGGAGGGAAGTTGGGGGTGACTGGGCCTGCAGGGAAGGGTAGTTGGGGGGGACCCAGGCCTTCAGGGGAGGGCAGTTAGGGGTGACCAGGCCCACAGTGTAGGGCAGTTAGGGGCAAACAGGCTGGCAGGGGAGTGGTTAGGGGGTGATCAGGCTAGTAGGCAGAAGCAATTAGGGGCAATCAGGAAGACAGGCAGGCAAGCAATTGGGAGCCAGCAGTTCTGGATTGTGAGAAGGATGCCTGACTGCTTGTTTATGTCTGATGCCATCAAGATCAGGCCTAAACAGGCAGTTAGACATCCCTAGAGGGATCCCAGAATGAAGAGGGTGCAGCCTGGGCTGAGGGACATCCCCCTTTCCTTGTACGAATTTCATGCATTGGGCCTCTGGTAAAATCATAATATGCTAATTAGACCAGATATCCTTCCAGACAACCTTCTGGATGAAACCGGGGCTGAAGTGAAGCATGGGTCGTAGGTGCCTACCAGTAGCTGGAGGGAAGCCTGGGTCCTGGGTGCCAGAGGGAAGCCTGTGCAGTCAGCTGGTAAAGGCAAACCTACTCTTGCATGAATTTTGTGCATTGGGCCTCTAGTATATTATAAAAAAATTAACAAGGAAATAGTGACTCTAAATGACACACTGTAGGAGATAGAATTGACATTTATAAAACATTTTACCCCAAAGCTGCAGGTTATACATTCTTCTCAAGTGCACATGGGTCATTTTCAAACGTGCATTACATGTTAGGGTACAAAACAAGTCTACAAATTCTAGAGGATTGAAATCATATCAAGTATCTTCTCAGATCACAATGGCATGAAACTAGAAATCAATTACAATAAAAACACTCAAAAACATTCAAACACATGGAGGCTAAATAGCATGGTATTAAACTATGAATGAGTTTCCAATGAGATCAAAGAAGAAGAAAAACTTCCTGGAAACAAATGAAAATGAACACACAATAATCCAAAATCTCTGGGACACAGCAAAAGCAGTCCTGAGAGGGAAGTTCATAACAGAACAGGCCTACCTCACAAAACAAGAAAAATCATCAATAAAGTATTTAACCCTATTACTGAAAGAAATAGAAAGAGATCAACAAGAAAAAAACAGATTAAGTAGAAGGAAGGAAATAAAAAAGATTAGAGCAGAAATAAATGACATAGAAATTAAAAAAAAAAAAACACAGTCTCTTCAATAAATGGTGTTGGGGAAATGGGACAGATACATGCAAAAAAAGAAAGAAACCAGACTACCAACTTATACCACACACAAAAATAAACTCAGAATGGATCAAGGACTTAAACATAAGATGGGAAACCATAAAAAGAGTAGAGGAACCTTCAGGCAGCAAAACCTCAGAAAAAGCTGAAGCAATTTCTTCACTGATACTACTCCTACAGCAATGGAAACGAAAGAGAAAATAAACAAATGGGACCACATCAAAATAAAAAGCTTTTGCACAGCAAAGGAAATCATCAACAAAATAACAAGAAAGCCCACTGTATGGGAGAACATATTTGCCAATGATATCATTGATACAGGTTTAATCTCCAACATTTACAGGGAACTCATACAACTTAACAAAAAGAGGATAAACAACCCAATTAAAAAAATGGGTAATGAACCTAAATAGATACTTTTTGAAAGAAGACAGAAGGCGGGCCAAGAGACATGAAAAATTGCTCAAAGTCACTAATCATCTTAGAAATGCACATCAAAACAACAATGCGGTACCATCTCACACCTGTCAGAATAGCTATCATCTACAAATCAACAAACGACAAGTTCTGATGAGGATGTGAAGAAAAAGGAACCCTTGTGCACTGCTGGTGGGAATACAGATTGGTGCAGCCACTGTGGAGCATAGAATGGAGTTTCTCAAAAAACTAAAAATAGAACTCCCATTTAACCCAGTGATACCACTTATAGGAATATACCCCAAAAAACTAGAAACACCAATCAGAAAGGATATATGCACCTCTATGTTCATAGCAGCACAATCCAGCATAGCTAAGATTTAGAAACAGCCTAAGTGCCCATCAGCAGATGAGTGGATTAGAAAACTGTAGTACATCTACACAATGGAAGACTACACTGCAGTAAAAAGGAGTTCTTACCATTTGCAACAACATGGATAAAGCTGGAGAGCATTATGCCAAGTGAAACAAGCTGGGCAGAGAAAGATAAATATCACATAATCTCGCTCATTTATGGAAAATAATGAACAACATAAACTGATGAACAAAAACAGATGCAGAGACAGAGAAACATCAGTCAGAACATCAAACCTCAGGGAAGGTTGGGGAGGATGGGGTAACAGGGAGAGATCAACCAAAGGACTTGTGTGCATGCATATAAGTCTAACTAATGGACACAGACAACAGGTGAGTAAGGGCATGAATGGGGGGATTTAGGGGAGGTAATGTGGGAATAAAGACACATGTAATACCTTAATTAATAAAGAAATTAAAAAATAAAGTAAAATAAATCCCCAAATAAATAATAAATAGATGAAAATTAAGTGGTGTGAGAGTCACCAGATTTAAATTCCCCCTTTTTGCTTCTATATGAATGCATTAAGTTCTACAATAATTTCATTACAGAATAAAGTATGTGCTATTTAATTAATAAATTAAAATAATTAAATTAAATAAAAAAGAAAACACAATACAAAAGATCAATAAAACCAAGAGCTGATTCATTGAAAAGATAATTTAATAAATTGATGAACCTTTAGCTAGACTCATAGGGAAACAAAGAGAGAGGACTAAATAAATAAAATCTGAAATGAATGTGGTGGGATAACAATGGACACCACAGAAATACAAAGGAATGTAAGAAAATACTATGAACAATTATATGCAAACAAGCTGAAAAATGTGGATGAAATGGAAAAATTCCTAGAAAAATACAATCTCCCAAAACTGAATCAGGAAGAATCAGAAAACCTGAATAGGCCAGTAACAATTGATGAAATTAAAGCAGTAATAAAAAATACTCCCAGCAAACAAAAATCCTGTTATGGACAGCTTCACAGGGGAATATTATCAAACATTCAAAGAACAACTAACATCTATTTTCCTCAAAATATCTAAAAAGTCCAAGAGGAAGGAACACTTCCAAACTCTTTTTATGAGGCCAGCATTATCTTAATTCCAAAACCAGATAAAGACACTACAAAGAGAGAATTACAGGCCAATATTCCTGATGAACATAGATGCTAAAATTCTCAACAAAATATTAGCAAATTGGATCCAACAATATAGTAAAAAGATCATACACTAGGACCAAATGGCATTTATTCCATGGATGCAAAGCTGATACAATACTCACAAATCAATAAACATGATGCATCACATAAAAACTGAGATATAAAAGTCACATTATCATATCAACAGATGCAGAAAAAGCATTCAACAACATCTGTTTTAAAAATATATATATTTATTTATTTCAGAGAGGAAGGGAGGGAAGATAGAAACATTAATAATGAGAGGAATCATTGATCAACTGCCTCCCGCATACCACCTATTGGGGATCAAGCTTGCGACCCAGGTATCTGCCCTGACTTGGAATTGAACTGTGACCTCCTGATTCACAGGTCAACCCTCAACCATCTAAGCCACACCAGCTGGGCCCAACAACTATCTCTGATAAAAACTTTCAGTAAAGTTGGAATGTAGGGATTATAACTCAACATAATAAAGGCATACATGACAAACCTACAGCCAACATCATATTCAATGGGCATAAACTAAAACCATTTCCTCTAAGAATAGGAACAAGACAAGGATGTCTGATTTGAAAACTCTTATTCAACAAGTACTGGTAGTCCTAGCCACAGTGATCAGGTAATAAGAGGAAAGAAAAGGCATCCAAATTGGAAAGGAGGAAGTAAACTGTTATTATTTGTAGATGACATAATATTGGGCATAGAAGATTCTAAACACTCCACCAAAAAAACTACTATAATTAATAAAGGAATCCAGCAATGTAGTAGAATAAAAAAATTAACACCCAGAAATCTATGGCATTTCTATACACCATTAATGAATTCTTAGAAAGAGAAACTAAATAATTAATCCCATTTATCTTAGCAACAAAATATTAAGATACTTAGGCATAAATCTAACCAAGGACTTGTACTCAGAAAACTAAAGGACATTGAAAAGAGAGAGAGAGGAAGATATAAACAAGTGGAAGAATATACCATGTTCATGGATTGGTAGAATTAACATCATTAAAATGTCCACACTATCCAAAGCAATCTATAGATTCAATGTAAACCATATTAAATTATCAATGGCATATTTCACAGATCCAAACATTTATATGGAACCAAAATAGACCCCGAATAGCTGCAGCAATCTTAAGAAAGAAGAACAAAATTGGAGGAATCACAATATCAGATAACAAGTTATATTACAAAGCCACTGTAATCAAAATAGCCTGTTACTGGCACAAAAATAGGCATATAGGTCAATGGAACAGAAGAGAGATCCCAGAAATCAACTTAAGACATTATGCTCAATTCATATTTGACAAAGGAAGCAAGAACATACAATGTCATGAGTCAAGACAGTCTCTTTAATAAATGATGTTGGAAAAATTGGATAGGTACATGCAAAAAAATGAAACTAGACCACCAACTTACACCACACACAATAATAAACTCAAAATGGATAAAAGACTTAAGTATAAGATGTGAAACCATAAAAACCCTAGAAAAGACCATAGACTACAAAATCTCAGACATTTCTTGTAGCTATGTTTGTGGATACATCTCCTACAGTAGTGGTAGGTAAACTGTGGCTCTGTTGACTAATGAATTTGCCAACCACTGACCTAGACTCTTGATTCCAATAATTACAGGCTGTTGTTGTTCCTTATGATTAAGTCCTTATCCAGTGGTTGGCAAACTTTTTTTTTTTTTTTAGAAAGGGAGGGAGGAAAAAATGGAAAGAGGGAAAGAGAGAAGGTGAGAGAGAGAAAGAGAAAGAGAAAGAGAGAGAGATCGGCAAACTGTGGCTTGTGAACCGTAGTTTGCCCACTACTGTCCTAGGGCAAAGGAAACTAAGAAAATAAACAAATGGGACTACAACAAAATAAAAAGCTTCTGCACAACAAAAGAAACCATCAACAAAATAAAAAGGGAACCCACAGTACGGGGGAACATATTCGGCAATGATACATCTGATAAAGAATTAATATCCAAAATATATTAGGAACTCATACAACTTAACAAAAGGAAAACAAGTAATCCAATTAAAATATGGGCAAAGAACCTAACTAGACACTTCTTCATAGTGGATATAGAGAAGGCCAAAAGATATATGAAAAAATGCTCATCATCAGAGAGATGCAAATTAAAATGACAATGAGGTATCACCTCACACCTGTCAGAATGGCTATTATCATCATCAAATGACAAGTGCTGGTGGGGAAAAGGGAACCCTGGCCCACTGCTGGTGGGAATGCAGACTAGTGAAGCCATTATGAAAAACAGTATTGAGTTTCCTCAAAAAAATTAAATATGGAACTGCCATTTGATTCGGTGATTTCACTTCTAGGAATAATTATCATAATAAACCCAAAACACCAATCCAAAAGGATATATGCACCACTATTTTCATAGCAGTGCAATTTACAATAGCTGAGATTTGGAACCAGCCCAAGTGCCCATCAGTAGATGAGTGAATAAAATAGCTGAAGTACATTTACATAATGGAATACTATGCAGCAGTAAAAAAGAAGGCTCGCTTACCTTTAAGACAGCATGGAGTACCTGGAGAATATTATTCTAAGTGAAATAAGCTAGGCAGAGAAAGATAAGTACCACATAAATTCACTCATATGTAGAATCTAATGAATAAAATAAATGTTGAACAAAATAGATCCAGTGACATAGAAGCATGGAACAGACTGTGGAATCTCAGAGGGAAGGTGAGGTAGGTGGATGGGAAGAGATCAACCAAAGAACTTGTATGCATATATACATAACCCTTGGACACAGACAACAGGATCATGAAAGCCTGGGGTGGGTGTGGGAGACCAAATATTGTTCTCACCAAGTGGATGTAATTGTTCTCACTAGGTGGATGTAAACAGGAGGCCAGAAAGCTGGCCAACCTTAATTGCTCTGAAATGTCAGAGCTGATTACTCATTGTTTAGTTGAAACTATCTGTTTGTATCATGTTAATTTCTGTTATTTCCTGCCTAAAGGCTAGGGGTGTGTCCCAAAGCCTTAATAAAAGGGAGATAAAGGCCAGAGCAAATGGTAGTCCTTCCCTCTAGAGGAAGGCTCCCGCCTGGCCCCAATATCACCAAATTAATATTTTCTAGTCTCTCATTTCGTTTGCGTGCGGCCTCCTTCAGAACCCGAACCCTGACCCGGGAACCCTGAACCACGCGGGACGTGGAAAGAGGTTCCCACAGGTGGGGGACAGAGGTGGGATAGTAGGGGGTCAATGGTTAAAAAGCGGGGATGTATGTAATACTTTCAACAATAAAGATTAAAAATATATGTTTTTAAAAGTATTTTTAATTTTTTTACTCCTGTGGGAGGAGATGGGTGACCTGGTGCATTTGGTGGATGCTCCAATGGAATAGGGGAGACCTCAAACATGAACAGAAAACTCACAATGCAAACCAGAATGAGGCAAATCCTATAGTTCTTAATAAATATGGAGAAAATACTATTTCTACAGAAACCATAGACAGAATCTTCCTTCCTTCCTCCCTGCTTTGTACAAACCGGAAGGCAGAAAAGAACTCCAGGGTCAGGCTATTTTGTCCTCATCAGATCTGTAAATGCTTCATCTGGGCCACAAGTCCCACTTTCCTCATGCTCTGAGGAAGCTCTAAACCTTCCCATGCATAATAGGTCATAGCCCAGACCAGTGACAACAGAACCAGCAGACTCACACGGGTGATTTTAAGTTGCAGCCACAGCTGAAAAGCATTGTATTAGAAGGTCTAAAGAAGATTCAGCAAAATTTCAAGAGTTCAAACAAATGAGAAAGGTCATCCCCAAGCACTCACCCACCTCTGAGCAGGTACAAGGAGTGAGTAAATCATCCCCAGATGGGAATTAGCCTGCAGGCAGCTGACTGCTGGGACATTGTGGTGTTGGGCCTTCATTTCAGGCTTGCCCACACAGGGCGATGTGGCTGATGGGTGTTTGGGCCTCAAGCATGTGGACAGTGAGGCCCATCCTTGTTCATAGTCCAGAATAAACAAAGCATCTGGAAGAGAGAATGAGTGGTTCATGCCTTCACATTCCCTGAACCAAGATAAATTCCATCAGTAAGCTGAGGGGGTGCGATAACCAAGAACAGCCTTTTTTTCCTGCTCTCACTGTGTGCACAGTCCACCTCCTTGGGTCTTGATCTGCCAGTGAGCATCTCTGCTGTCTTCAGGTCCTTCCATGGCTTTCTGCTCCTAGACCTCACCCCCAGAGCAGCAGACCTTCCTTAGCACCTCAAAATCACCAACAGGGCAACCCGGGGTTCCTCACCTACCCACCCACCTCCAGTGGCCTCATCCATTCTTCAGCCTGCTAACACAATCTCTGACCCAGCACAACTTTCCATTCTGAGGGAGGAAACCATGTCTATTGACCAATTTTAGGTTCACAGCTAAACTGAGAGGAAGGTACAGAGATTTCCCATATACCACCCTGCCCCCACACATGCACAGCCTCCTCCATTATCAACACCCCTCCACTAGAGTGGAGATTTATTATAATTCATAAACCTAAATCAACATGTCATGACCCAGAGAACATGGTTTATATGAAGGTTCACTCTTGTGAATCTTGACAAATGTGTAATGACATGTACCTCCCATTATAGTATCATACAGAGTAGATTCACCGCCTCCAAAATCTTCTACTCCACAATTTGTTTCTTCCTACTAAACCCTAGCAATCACTACCTAACCATGTGTATTCTTGATTATGTTCTCAAAGCTCCTGGTGCTCCCCTAGGCATTCTGAACACATCAGATACACACAATTGGCCAACTGAAAGAAAACATCTGGAATAGTTCTGATTAAACTGACTTGGGATGGCTAAAAATGGTGGCGGAATAGACGGTTGCATCTGCAGCTTTGTCAAGGGGCAGAGGGAAGAGAGAGCGGCTGAGAGTTGCATGGGGAGTGTTTGTTGGCAAGTTAGGAGTCAGTTGTCCTCCAGGAGAAGGCGGGGAACTGCGGGACGGGGCTCTCCTGGCCAGGCAGCCCCACTGCCATGGGGGTTTTTGTCTGCTGGAGCCACCAGCGCAAACGCGGAGACCTCGCCATCTTGCAGAGGGAGGTGGATGTCTGAAAGCAGCGGCTGGCTGAAACACCCACCAAATAGCTGGAGACCCAGAACACTGCTCTCCAATTGACACAGACACGCGGGCGGATTCGGAGATCCACACGGCACACAGAAAGGTCAGATTTCGCCTGGGATAAGGTGAGGTCTCCTGCCCCTCAGAACAGAGACATGCACACTGTGGGAGCTGGGCTGCGGGAAGACTGCCTCTGGAGAGGTCCGCGGAGGTGGGCAGGGCGTGATCCCTAGGTGTGGAGGCAAACTGTCCGAGCTGTTGACAGAGGGGAGCTCTGGAAAACGACTCATTTTTTGTCTGAGGCAGAGGGACAGCCTGGGAGTTATTACAGTGTCCTGGCTGCAGGATCCCCACAAGGCGGCTTTGAGAACCACAGAGTAGCAGGATCTGAGCACAGCCTAGAGAGGTCCTGTGCTTTGTCTCAGAGATCAATTCCGAAACACTGCCACCCAGTGGATGACGCACAAATTGACTCTCGCATAACCACAAAAGAATAAATAGATTAAAATGTCAACAGTGCAACACAGGGAACAGCAATACCTTCCCTACTGGGAAACAGGAGTGCCAAGCAGAATAATAGTGGAAGTGAATGACCACTCTATTATTTTTTCTTTTTCCTTTTTTCTTTTTAAATTTTTTTTTTCATTTTTACATATTTTAATTAAAAGACTATTTTTTTTCTTTTCGCCTCAATTGATTTTACCTTTTTGATTATTACATTGTTGTTTTCAACTAATATTATTAATTACTACTAGTATTTCACCTTTTTGGACATTCTATTTTCATCTTTCCTTTAGCATAATTTTACTCCAACTCAACTCTACCTTTATGCCAACACTTTCCTCCTAACTTTCCCCATTTTGTTGTCTTGTTTCTCTTTCCCTTTTCCAACTTTAGTTTCCTCCTATTTTTTCTCTTTACCTGGTTAAAATTTCATCCCACTTATATATCTAATTTCTAATTCCCTACTACAAGTCCATACAAACCTCTCTCCTCTTGTCTTCACTAGCAAAAAGTTGTTTTTTCTCTATGTCCTTTTGTTACTATTTGCCTGAACAGTGATTATATCAATTTTTTAAAACTTTTTTGTGAGATTGTTTTAGCGTTTTCTACTTGTTTTATTTTGCTTTTTGCTTGCTTTGTTTTTTACCTCTTTTTCCCTCGCCTCTGTCGATACCGGTTGTAATCTGCAGTTTGTATTAATCTCTAGGTACTGGTTGCTGGCCTTTATTGGGAATAGTGAGTGTTCTATTAGACTTTTCTCCTGACATCTATATTTTGTTCCCCTTTTCTCTGTTATCTGCTTTCCTTTCTCTCTGACTTTGTTTCTCTTTCTCTTTTCTTTTATTTTCTCTCCTTTTTAAAATTTTATTTTATTTTATTTTTAGTTCATTTTTTTCTCTCTCTCCCAATTTGATTTTGGCACTTCTTTTCTTTCTTTTTCCCTCAATCTCTTCTTCCTCTTTCTCTACGTACCCCTAACTTGTCTTTCATTGGTGGTCACCTTATTGGTGATTATTAACATCGTGAATACATTTCTGTTCAGTGCCTTGGGTGCTGTAGCAAGTCGTATTGTAGTCTGTGCCTTTGAATCAACATAGGAGAGAGAACTACATAACCAGACACCTGGAGAAGAAAAACCATGGGCAGAAGAAGAAACAGCCCGCATACGATAGATACACAGGTATCACCAGAAAAGGAAGTAAATGAAATAGAAGCAGAAATAAGCCTGCCAGAGAAAGAGTTCAGAGAAATGATCATAAGGTGGATGAAAAGAATGGAAGACAAGTTCGACATTGTGAGCAAGAGCCAAGAGGAAATGAAGAAGTCCCAAGAGGAAATGAAGAAGAAGCAAGAAGAAATGCAGAAGCAACAAGAAGAAATGCAAAAGAAGCAGGAAGAAATGCAGAAGAACGTAAAAGAAATGCAGAATAATCAAGAAGAAATGAAAAATAACATCACTGCTATAAAGAACTCAATAGAAAGCATCAAAAGTAGACTAGAAGAAGCAGAGGACCACATCAGTGAGCTGGAAGACACGGTAGGAAAAAATAACCAAGTACAGCAGCTTCTAGAAAAAAAAGTTAAAAAGCAAGAGGAGAGCCTAAGGGAACTTTGGGATAACATGAAACAAAACAACATCCGCATAATTAGGGTTCCAGAAGGAGTGGAAACTGAACAAGGATAAGAGAACCTGTTTGAAGAAATAATGACAGAAAATTTCCCCAATATACGAAAGACAAAACCCACACAAATCCAAGAATCTCACAGAGTCCCAAGCAAAATTTACCCCAACAAACCAACACCAAGGCACATTATAATTAAATTGGCAAACACCGATGACAAAGTAAGAATCTTAAAAGCAGCCAGAGAGAAACAGAAAGTTACCTACAAAGGAACCCCCATAAGACTAGTTACTGATTTCTCAACAGAAACTCATCAGGCCAGAAGGGAATGGAATGAAATATACGAAGTTATGCAAAGGAAGGATCTGAATCCAAGAATACTGTACCCTGCAAGACTCTCAATCAAAATTGAAGGTGAAATCAGAAGCTTCACAGACAAAAAAGGACAAAGGGAATATATTACCACCAAACCAGCAATGCAAGAAAGGTTAAAGGGTCTGCTGTAATAAAAAGAAAGAGGAAGCGAAGAAGGAACTTGGGGGCAAGGACTAAAAATGGCAACAGATAAGTACTTATCAATAACAACTTTAAATGTAAACGCATTAAATGTTCCAATCAAAAGACATAGGGTAACCGATTGGATAAGAAAACATGATCCACATATCTTCTGTCTGCAAGAAACCCACCTCAGAAAAAGAGATGCACACAGATTGAGGGTGAAGGGATAGAACATGGTATTTCAGGCAAATGGAAATGAAAAAAAAAAGCTGGGGTTGCAATACTTATATCTGACAAATTAGATGTCAAAGTGAAGGACATAATAAGAGATAAAAAAGGCCACTTCATAATACTAAAGGGAACAATCCAACAAGAAGAAATAACTCTGCTAAATATATATGCACCCAATATAGGAGCACCTAAATACATAAAAAAACTCTTGGAGGATATTAAGGGAGAGATTGACAGCAATACAGTCAGAGTAGGAGACTTTAATACCTCACTGTCACCATTGGAAAAATCCCCTAAACAAAAAATCAGAAAAGAAACATCAATCCTAAATGACTCACTAGACCAGATGGAATTAATTGACATCTTCAGAACATTTCACCCCAAAGCCACAGAATATACATTCATCTCCAGTGCACATGGGTCATTTTCAAAGATAGATCATATGTTGGGTCATAAGAAAAGTCTCTTCAAATTCAAGAAGATAGAAATCATATCAAGCATTTTCTCAGATCACAGTGGCATAAAACTGGAAATCAACTATAATAATAACAATAGAAAGAAATCAAATGCATGGAGACTAAACAGCATGCTATTAAACTACAACTGGGTAACCAGAGAGATCAAGAAAGAAATAAAAAGCATCATGGCAACAAATGACAATTGACAACACAACAATCCAAAATTTATGGGATACAGTGAAAGCAGTCTTGAGAGGGAAGTTCATAGCCCTACAAGCCTACTGCAAAAAACAGGAAAAAATGGTAATAAATTACCTAACCCTATAACTCAAAGAGCTAGAACGAGAGAAACAAGAAAACCCTGTGTAAGCAGAAGGAAGGAAATAGTGAAGATCAGAGCGGAGATAAACAACATGGAGACCAAAGAAACAATTCAAAAGATCAACAAAACCAAGAGGTGGCTCTTTGAAAGGATAAACAAGATTGATGGACCTCTAGCCAGGCTCACCAAGAAGCAAAGAAAGAAGACCCAAATAAACAAAATCAGAAATGAAAGAGGAGAAATAACAAGAGACCCTGTGGAAATACAAAGGATTGTTCAAAAATACTATGAACAACTCTATTCCAACAAACTGGACAACCTGCAAGAAATGGACATTTTCCTAGAAAAATATAACCTTCCAAAACTCAATGAGGAGGAATCTAAACATCTCAATAGTCCAATAACTATGGAAGAAATTGAAGCAGTCATCAAAAAGCTTCCAGCAAATAAAAGCCCGGGACCAGATGGCTACACAGGAGAGTTTTACCAAACATTCAAGGGAGAATTAAAGCCTATCCTCCTCAGACTATTCAAAAATATTCAAGAAGAAGGAACACTTCCAAACACCTTCTATGAAGCCAACATCATCCTAATACCAAAACCAGATAAAGACAACACAATGAAAGAGAATTATAGGCCTATATCTCTCATGAACATAGATTCCAAAATCCTCAACAAAATTCTAGCAAACCGAATCCAGCAGTACATCAGAAAGATCATACACCACGACCATGCAGGATTCATCCCAGGAATGCAGGGATGGTACAATATCTGCAAATCAATAAATGTGATACATCACATAAAAATATTGAGATAAAAATCACATAGTCATATCAATTGATGCAGCAAAAGCATTTGACAAAAATCCAACACCCTTTCTTGATAAAAACTCTCAGCAAAGTGGAAATAGAAGGATCATACCTCAACATCATAAAAGCCATATATGGTAAACCCACAGCTAACATCATACTCAATGGGCAAAAACTAAAACAATTTCCCCTAAGAACAGGAACAAGACAGGGATGCCTACTCTCACCTCTCCTGTTCGACATAGTACTGGAAGTATTAGCCATTGCAATTAGACAAAAAGAAGAAATAAAAGGCATTCAAATTGGAAAAGAAGAAGTAAAGCTGTCCTTATTTGCAGATGACATGATATTGTACATAAAAAACCCAAAGGACTCCATTCCAAAACTAATTGACTTAATTAATGAATTCGACAATGTAGCAGGATACAAAATTAATGCTAAGAAGTCTGTGGCATTTCTATACACTAATAGTGAAATTACAGAAAGAGAAACTAAAAAAGCAATCCCATTTACCATCGCACCAAAAAAAATTAAGATACCTAGGAATAAACCTAACTAAAGAGGTATAAGACCTATATGTAGAAAAATACAGGACACTGAAAAAAGAGATAGAGGAAGATGTTAACAGATGGAAGAGCATACCATGCTCATGGATTGGGAGAATCAACATCATTAAAATGTCCATACTACCCAAAGCAATCTACAGATTCAATGCACTACTCATTAAAATACCAATGACATATTTCACAGACCTAGAAAGAACTCTTCATAGATTCATCTGGAACAAAAAAAGACCACGAATAGCCAAAGCAATTCTGAGAAAGAAGAATAAAGTAGGTGGGATCTCAATACCAGATTTCAAGCTATACTACAAAGCAACTGTTCTCAAAACAGCCTGGTACTGGCACAAGAACAGACATATAGACCAATGGAATAGAATAGAGAACCCAGATATCCACCCAAACCACTATGCTCAACTAATATTTGATAAAGGAGGCATGAACATACAATGGAGCCAAGATAGCCTCTTCAGTAAATGGTGTTGGGAAAATTGGACAGATACATGCAAAAAAATGAAACTGGACCACCAACTTACACCAAATACAAAAATAAACTCAAAATGGATACAGGACTTAAACGTTAGAAGGGAAACCATAAAAATACTAGAGGAATCCACAGGCAGCACAATCTCAGATAAATGCCGAAAGAACTTCTTCACTGATACTGCTCCAAAGGTAATGGAAGCTAAAGAAAAAATAAACAAATGGGACTACATCAAAATAAAAAGCTTTTGCACAGTAAAAGAAACCATCAACAAAACAATAAGAAAGATCACTGTATGAGAGAACATATTTGCAAATGTTATCACTGATAAAGGTTTAATCTCCAAAATCTACAGCCAACTTATACAACTTAATAAAAGGAAGATAAAGGACCCAATAAAAAACGGGCAATGGACCTAAATAGAACCTTCTCGAAAGACGATAGAAGGAAGGTCAAGAGACACATGAAAACATGTTCAAAGTCACTAATCATCCGAGAGATGCAAATCAAAACGACAACGCGATACCATCTTACACCAGTCAGAATGGCAATCATCAACAAATCAACAAATGACAAGTGTTGGCGAGGATGCGGAGAAAAAGGAACCCTTGTACACTGTTGGTGGGAATGCAGACTGGTGCAGCCACTCTGGAGAACAGTATGGAGTTTCCTCAAAAAACTAAAAATGGATCTCCCATTTGACCCTGTAATCCCACTCTTAGGAATTTATCCTAAGAAAGCACAAACACCAATCGGAAAGGATTTATGCACCCCTATGTTCATAGCAGCACAATTTACAATAGCTACAATTTGGAAACAGCCTAGGTGCCCGTCAGCAGATGAGTGGATTAGAAAACTGTGGTAATCTACATAATGGAATGTATGCTGCCATTAACAAGAAGGAACTCTTACCATTTGCAGCAACCTGGTTGGAACTGGAGAGCCTTATGCTTAGTGAAATAAGCCAGTTAATGAAGGAGAAGCATCACATGATCTCACTCATTTGTGGATAATAAAGAACATTATAAACCTCTGAACAAAAGGATAGATACAGAGACAGTAAAGCTTCAAACTGTGAAATTACAGCAGGGAGATTAAAGTTAGATGAGGTAGATAAGAGATCAATCAAAGGACTGGTATGCATGTATATGAGCATAACCAATGAATACAGACACTAGGAGGTTGGGGTTTGCCTGGGAGGGAGGTGGGGCAATGGGGAGATATGTAGAAAAATTAATAAAATAAATAAAAAATAAATAAATAAACAAACAAACAGACAAACAAAAAAACCCAAAAAACTGACTTGGAACACTACTACTTCCAGCTGTTAGGAATATCACTAGTGGAACAGGCACAGTTAAAACTGAACACCTAGGTAATCCTATATAATAAAAACCTAATATGCTAAGTGTTCGGTCAACTGATTGGCCATTCAACCAATCAAAGCATAATGTACTAATGATATACTAAAGCCACTTAACTGCTTGCTATGATGTGCATTGACCACCAGGTAGCAGACAGTTGACTAATTGCTATGATGATGCGCACTGTCCACCAGGGGGCAGATGCTCTGAGGAGTAGGTTAGCTTGCTGCTGGGGTTTAGCCAGTTGGGACTGAATGAGATGGGCCAGACATGCCCTGGATCTCTTCCATGGTCCCTCCTCAGCTGGCCAACCTCCTGTGTTTCTCCTCGGTTCTGATTATGCACTGGTGAGGTCCCTCGGCCTGGCCTGCACCCTTTTGCAATCCAGGACTCCTTGGGGGATGTCAGAGGGTCAGTTTTGGCTTGATCCCATAGTGAGAGAGCCACTCAGACAGAAGCTGGGGAACTGTTAGGGATTTGAGAAATTTTAGGAAGCCTATAAGTAAACACAATCTGTGGATCCTGTTTGGATCCTGATTTGAGTAAACCAACAGTAAATTATTTTTGAGAAAGTTGGGACAATTTGAAACTTGATCTGGCGAGCATGCTAGTGTTGGTGGGAGCCTCTCCCACCTCCGCAGCAGAACTAAGGATGTCTGACTGTTGGCTTAGACCCGCTTTGGAATCAGTCTGACACCCCCGAGGGCTCCCAGACTGTGAGAGGCCACAGGCCCAGCTGAGGGACCCCTCCCCCATGCATGAATTTCATGCCCCAGGCCTCTAGTTATTTAATAATATCAGCAAGTCAAACCTTTATACTGTTCGAGGATAAGAATGGCACTTGCCCTCTTGTCATTCATCTCCAGCCTCTACAATTTCCACTTGTAGCAAAAAATCTAGGGTCCGGTGAGGGAGAGGCCCTGCAGCTCCTCTTAAGGGGGAAATCAACCCAGTAGTCTCCTATCATGATTCACTAGAAATCTGCTCAAAGTGGGAAGCTGTGGGTGGATGTTTTTAAGAGCATCACAAACTAATTCACAACCATTTAGGACACTTTTCAAAAGCCATTTCCCTTCCTTGCACACATTTCCTTGTGTGTGTGGGAAGGAAGGAGTTGGAGGGGAGGGGGAAAAGGGGGGGGAAGCCTGGCTCCACTGGAACTAAGTCTAAGAGCCAGCCACATCATAATAACTTGTGGTCTGACATCACCTGGGAATCACAGAGGGTAGCAAGGGTAGCGTCTCTCAGAAAATGAGGCATCAGGAAAGAGCCTGATGGTCCAGAGAGAAAGAAATGGCTGCCCCTGCAGCCTCAGGGTCTTACCTTCTGGATGCAAGGTGTGAAGCAGCCCAGCCCAGCGCTCCGGTGTCCTGACACTCATGGCTCGGATCAGAGGGGGACTTTCTATGAAGAGCTCCAGCAGAGGGGTTTGTGCTAACAGCTGGAACAGAGACGTGATCCTACTTCATCTACCTGGAGACTGCATTTTCATATTCATCTTCACCACTTAGCTGCGGCCTCTTCCTTAAAAAAGGTCTTTTCCCTCAGAGAGCAGGGGGCGCTGTGGGTCCCACCAGCAGCACTCCTCCAGGCTTGACTGTCCATCACCCTTCTGAGGAGGTGGGGAATTGAATTGAAAGAAGTTTAACCCAAAGGGGAATCCATCAGTTTGGCTAAATCAGTGGTCGGCATACTCGTTAGTCAACAGAGCCAACTATCAACAGTATAACTATTGAAATTTCTTTTGAGAGCCAAAAACCAACTTCTGTGCATGGGCTATGAAGTTTCAATTGCCCACACATGGTATTTTGTGGAAGAGCCACTCTGAAGAGGCCAAAGAGCCGCATGTGGCTTGCAAGCCGCAGTTTGCTAACTACTGGGCTAGAAGAAATAGTGAGGACTTGTTAGTTGGTTGAGCAGCCAAACCCCTAATAGTTATTGCCTGTAGTTTCTGTGTTCTATATGTAGCTTAGGAATGCCGGCCTTTACCAGATCTCACTCCTGTTGGCTGCTGCCAGCAAATTGAAATAGTTCAAGAAAGACTGGACTCCCCTGTTGAAGACACATAAATGTTAGGGCCTTGTTATTCAAGGTATGGTCTTGGACCAGCCTCAGCTGTGTCTCTTGTAGTTTGTTAGACCTGCAGAATCTCAGATCCCATCCCAGGCCTATTGAATCATAATCTGGAGTTTAACATGATGCTCAGGTGTTTCACATGACCTTTTAAGTTTGAGAAGGACTGCACCAGAGATGTTCTTACATCTCAATTATACCTCAATTGGTTCCCAAGCATTTTATTTGTAACCCTCTCCGTTTTCACTTTTCATTTTACTTTTTCTCCACACTATCACAAATGTCAATCAGAACACAGACTGAAATTAGAAAGGACTTACAATGTCTGCTTTACCAAAGACATTGGTTAGTATGAGTTTGTCATCATGTAATAAATAGGCTTGAGTTTTTAAGACAATCACCAGAAGTTTGGATATTGATTACTAAGCATATTTTCCTCAAGGGCTGAAACTGTTTGCAAAGATTTTCTAATTCCTCAGTGTTCCAAGATTTGCCTGTAGATTGATGGTCCTCTGCAGGTATTTACTATAGTGTTCAGTAGACAGAGGTCCCACTTTGTGAATAATAAGACACAAATGCATTTTTATAGCTTTATTAAGATGTAATTGATATATAAAGAGCTGCACATTTTTATTATATATAATCTGATGAATTTGGACATATGCAAACATACTTGATACCATTACTACACTTAGGTGATAGACATATCCAATACCTCCCAAATTTCCTCGTGTTTCTTTGCGTTGTTTTTTTTTGTATTTTTAATAAGAAAATTTAACATGAGACCTACCCTCTAACAAATTTTGAAATGCATGAGATTATAGTGTTAATGCTGTATAAGCACTATATTCTACAGAAGATCCCCAGAAAGTATTCATCTAGCATAACTGAGACATTATATACATTGAATAAAAACTCTTCATTCCCCCACCCCAAAACCCCCAACAACCACCACCATATTTTCTGCTTCTATAAGTTTTGATTTTAGATACCTCATAAAGTGGAATCATGCTGTATTTGACTGACTTATTTTGCTTAGCATAGTGTCCTATTGGTTCATCTATGTTGTTGCAAATGGCAGGAATTCCTTCTTTTATTAAAGCTGAGCAATATTTCATTGAATTATATACCACATTTTCCTTACAAATTCATGTTTAAAAGCTTTTTGTGCTGTCTTTTCTTAATCAGTTCTACTTGCTAGTATGCTGTGTTCCATGAAAAAAAGGCCACATTTTTCAAAGGTTTAAGGACCACTGCTCTAGAGCAGTGGTTCTCAACCTTCCTAATGCTGTGATCCTTTAATATAGTTCCTCATGTTGCGGTGACCCCCAACCATAAAATTTATGTTTGTTACTACTTCATAACTGTAATTTTGCTACTGTTATTAATCATAATCTAAATACTATCTGTGTTTTCCGGTGGTCTTAGGAGACCCACAGGGTGAGAACCACTGCTGTAGAACCTAAGATCATCAGAAAACACAAATATTTACATTACGATTCATTAACAATAGCAAAATTACAGTTATGAAGTAGCAACAAAAATAATTTTATGGTTAGGGGTCACTACAAAATGAGGAACTGTATTAAAGGGTCGCGGCATTAGAAAGGTTGAGAACCACTGCTCTAGTGGCATGAAGCTCCAAGCTTTCTCTTGAGTTCCTTAACCAAAAAAGGACATTTGACATATTTCCATTCAGTTGTGAGTTTTTAAAGGGTCAAGTTTTTGTTAAGAGTCAAAATAAATACTGACATTATTTTACAGAGAAAAGGGGCCTTTGGAGACCTGTTTGTACCTGGATTACAGTTATATGTCTGTGTATCGTGGTTGAGAGCCAATTACAAGCACCCCAATAATAAATTGTTTCCATTTTGATCTACATAGTTTTGCATTGCAACTTTGTTCCAATAGTGCTTAGAAACCAAGAATTTACATAAACCAGACTTGGAACCAGACATTCAAATGGCTATACTACAAAAATAACTTACTAAATCACATTAATGTAACAAAGATACAAGCTTTGTTTTGTTTTGTTTGAATCTTGTCATTTACATTTTGTTTTATATGTTCCTAGGTAAGTATAGCACTACATACCAGTAATTTCTAAATATATAAAGATTCATATATTATGGGTGCTCCCATGCTCAAAAATAGTTAATCTAAGAGTGCACAATAAAAACTGTTTAGAGATCAATGGACTAGATTAATGATCTCTTGCTGTCTTTTGTCAACAAATGGATCAGAAAAGTCCTTTTATTGCCATTATTTAAAGCCAGTAACATGCTACCACGTTCTCTAGGCCTGAGTCATCCTTGTTAACATTCATATTTGAGCTTGTTAATTTAACACCAGACTTGGAAAGAAACAACAGGAAATGTGGATTTCAAAACCACTTAACAATTCTACCTCATGTTCTTCCTTGTCTCTGGGCTAGGATTCATGTCTGGAAAAGCCCCAAAATCACAGGTTCAACTGAAACTGTCTCCTTATTTCCCAGGAAGCAAACAAGATTCGCTTGACTTGGCAACACCCTTCGCCAGGCAAAGTGCAAAACACTAGAGGCACTGGACAGCTCAGTGGTGATTGGGGGGCCGCAGCCATGTCTGAAGATCAAATAGTTCTAGAGCTAGAAGCTCCCTCAGGGATCTTCGAGTCACACCTACCATTGGGTAAATGAGGACACTGAAGGCCCAAAATCAGAATGATTCACTCAAGATTATACAGCTCGTTGTGGCACATCTGGGACCGCGGCCAAGTCTCTGGACTCCACTTGGGCTCCCGGATTCCCTGATTGTCCCCTCAGGGCTGATGTGAAGGAGGGACATGGAGAGTTGCTGGCTTACGATGAGACAAGGCCAGATAATGTCTGCTGCTCCGTGATCCCAGACAGTGTTTGAACAGAAACGTTACAGTGCACGCTGGCTCAGTGCGTCTGCGTGGGGTCCATCATGAGGGATCGCGCAGGGCCCCCGCGGGGAAAAGCAGCTGAGCACAGCTGCCTCTGGAAGCTCACGTGCTGCTGCTTCAGTCCTGGATGGTGGCTGGAAACTCCGCTTTCCTGACTATGCCTCCAGCTCCTGCACCCTCTGGAGGGACCAGAACACCAAACCCGCGGAGGGGGGATGGAAACCTGGCGAGGGCAGTGGGTGAGCTGCTCACAGCTGTGTCCTCGGGGCCTAGAACAGCCGCTGGCACAGAGGAGGCACTCAGAACATTTCTGTTGCATGAACAGGCCTCACCTGAGAAGGTGGGAGAGGACGAGGTTTTCAGCCTGATCACACTGAGTGTGAGAGCTGAAGTCCAACCCACAGAAGGAGCCTCTGCTCTGCTCTCACCAGCTTCAACTGAAACTGTCTCCTTATTTCCCAGGAAGCAAACAGGATTCGCTTGAGGTGGCAACATCCTTTGCCAGGCAAAGTGCAAAACCCTAAGTGCTGCATTCACTGCTGGTCCAGGAGGCCACCGTGGAAACTCATGGTTTTCTTCCAAAGCTGCGAGCGAAGTCCCTTCTCACCCTCCACCGAGCGGGCAGCTGCTGCCCCTTCCTGACTGGCTCGGTTGTGGGAGGGAAGAGCACTGTGCTCTGTGCAGAGGGCTCTGCACTCCAGGCCTGGTCAGCCGACTCAGGCCCTCACACAAGTCACTTCCTTTCCCTGGGACTCAGTTTCTCTGTGCAGGAGGCATAAATGGCGGGTGCCTTTCCCACTTACCTCACGAGCTGCTGGCAGGACTACAGGGGCAACTCAAGGTCAAATGCTTCAGACAATAAACCCTCTGCACAGGCCTATTGGTGAGGGGGGCCATTCTACTCAGTCCCGAGGTAGGTGTTGCCTGTGAGCTTATTCCTGCTCAGCTTCGGGTAGAGGGTGCATTATGACTCGTCCAGGAGCAAGGCTTTTATTCGCCAGGCTGCATGTACGTGTTTAATCTTAGTAATAGGGCCAGCCGCCACAGGCCTGGCTTCATTTCCCACCCCCACCTGCAGAGCCTGAACCTCTGAAACAAACATGCTGGCACTGCTTGGCAAACGGGGTGCCAAAGCTTATTATTTTCTCGGAGGAGGTAAAACGCTCCTCTTCAGACAATGAAGACATCCACTGAATGCACGAAGCTTTGGGAACACCTTGGTTCTCTCCAGCATCAGCGGGTCTGTCCCCACACTGCCCCTCCCTCAGGCATGTACTTGGGCCCACCCCGCTGTCAATCAGCAGGGGGGCTGGGTGGTCGGGAGCACACAGGGAGGATGGCGTGGAGTCAGTCTCCTAGAGGACCCAAATGACCCCCATTTCCTAGTATTCACACCCTTGGGTGAGCCTCACTTCTAACAAATAGAACATGGCAGAAGCAGTGTTATAAGAAGACTGTGCTTTCCATCTTGGATTCTCTCTCACTGGGAGCTGACCTAGAAAGAGGCTCATGTGAATGGCCGGGAATGAAGCCCTCTACCCATTAGTCCGTAAACAGCTCAGCCCACCAAGGACCATCTGAGTCCGTTTGCAGCAGACCCTCAGCCTCAGCCTTGTCCAGAGATGCCCCAGCCCCAGCCTCAGCCCCAGTGGATACAACCTCATGAGCAATGTGGAGCCAGCAGCACCCAGCAAAGCCACATCCCAGTCCTGACCCACAGAAACTGAGATAGCCAACATTTATTGTTTGAGGTCTGAGTTTTAAGTATTTTGCTGCCCAGCTAACAGGTAAGGAATATGACTGGAAAGAGATGGGGGAAAAAAAGTAGAAGCAGTAGAATTGGAAAAAAATAAAAGAGGGAAAGACAAAAGGGAGTGAAGGAGAGATGAAGACTGAGACATGTCTGAGCAGGATAAAATGCCACCAACACCCTCCGTAGCAGAGGGGTGAGAGCTCGGGCTCTGGCACCAGACGGCCTGCATGTGAATCCCGGCCCTGTCACTGTGCTAGTCTCCTTGGGTGCTGTGACAAGGTACCGCACTGGGCGCTTGAACAACAGAAATCTCTTGTATCTGTTCTGGGGCTAAGAGTGTGAGATCAGGGTGTGGGCAGGCTATGAAGTCCAGCTGGAGAAAATAAAGAAATGAGGGAAGGAGAAAAGGGAGTGAAGGAAGAGATGAAGACTAGGTATGCCTCTCCCCAGCTTCCTGTTTTTCTTATGATCTTTGGCACCCTTGCCTTGTATACTAGCATATCTGTCTTCATCATCATATGGCTGTTGTCTCTGTGTTCAAATTTCCTTAAAAAAAGGACTCCAGTCACATTGGATTAGGACCTATCCTAAAAAACTTATTTCCAAAAATGGCTGCAGTTGAGGTTAGTACTTTAAGATAAGAATTTGAGGGTGGGACACAATCTATCCAGACCAACTATTTATAATAGTATGGCTGAAGGAAGTTACTTAGCATCTTGGCTTTTCAATTTCCTTATCCTTAAAATTGAATATAGTAGTACCAATATAATAGGATTGTTAAAAGGATTGAGATAGTTAATATTCAAAGAGTTTAAAATAGTGGCAGGCGCATAACACTGTAGGTGTCTGTAATATGAGTAAGTCAATCTCCTATAATGTGTCCGCCTGTGGTTCTAACACGTAGTGCTAAACACAAGGTGGGCTGGGGGCTGTCTTGTCTATAGGAAGTCCTTTGGTGGCCAGGGCCCTGGGTCCTCCCTTCTTGGTTGGGAAATGGCTCTCTCCCTCTCCACCCCCTGTAGAAGAGAGGGGATGTTGCTGAGGAGAGTCAATGAGCTCCTGAAAGCACAGTGGGAGAGTTTAGGGGTTCTCAAAGGACAGAAGACCAGTCAAACAAGAAGTACTCTAATCTGTTTGAAGCTGGACCTGGGGAGCTTGGCTAGAGTTCATCCTGGACTCTTTTAGTGGAAGGCAGTGGTGAGCACAGTGACAGCCCAGACTTGATTAAAAGCACAGAGTTTCTCAGCTGGAGGTGGGGTGGTGGCTCAGTGGCTGTGGTTCTGCATTCAAGAATCACGAAGGGCACCTTTTCACCAGAGATCCTGGTTCAGTTGGCCTGGGCGTTAGCCTTTTTAAAAGTTCCCCAAGTGATGTGAATGTGCAGGCAGACAGGCGAGCCTGAGGAAGAGGCATCTTCCAGACCCTTGCTACTCAAAATGGGGTCCACAGCAGTGGCACCACCTGCTGATCAGAACCTGCTCCTGAGCCAGATCCCCGAGATTAAGTGAGGAGCCTGTGGTGCAGCACTTGTAGCCGTGGCATCCGGGGGTCTTCTTCCTGGAGCAGAGCTCAGGCGGGGCCTCTCCTCCAGTCTCATAACTGAACCAGAGGTGGTGTGAATCCTTCCCTTGCTGGGTCTTGAGACTCATTCACTGCAGGGATTACTGTCCAGATACAAGAAAATTAATTTTAAGGACTTACTCCTGAGTGGGTGAGCTGTGTGACCAACACCTAACTGTTTGCATGCATGTGCTGGGGAGGGCCAGTCCATGTGACCACAGCAAGGCTGGGTTCCTGACCCAGTGCCCCAGTGAGCTTTCCTCTATGAGAAACCTAACAGCTTGACCAGGTAAGGCCCAGGGAAATAGCTAGATCTTGAGACGCTCAAGAAAGAAACTGTAATTTTAAGCTAAAGAAATGTTAGAGGGAGGGGAAGAGATGGGCAAGAGGTAGGCAAGTGGAGAAGGGTTAATAAGTTGACCACAGATTGCGTTTTCCTGGCCAACTGTGTCCTTTGGGAAAGAGTCTGAGTTGCTGCTGGAAACATGTTGGGAAGATGAGCTCATGCTGAATATAGTTCCTCTCAGGGGAGGCGGGATGAAAACAAGAGATCTGAGACATGTTCTTGAAAATAAATCAGCTTTGAAATGAGTTTGGAGGAGAATAGCAGAGGAAGCCTGCATGCCAGGGATGAAACTCCATGTATATGTATAGAAGTTTCCAGAGATATTAATCAGAGCAAGAGAATAGACTAACTGTAAAACCAAACCAATTCCAGCAATGTTATAATTATTGTTCATATCTCCAATTCTGTGCCATTTCTCCTGAGAACTAGAACAAAAGAACAGAAAATATGGGCTGGTTATACAGGAAGCCCTATTCTTTCTGCAGTCCCTCTAGTAATGGGGTGAATAGTCTGGCTTGAGCTATTTTCTCTCAGAGATGTGGAATGAATCTTAGTAATGCTGATGTTCTAAACTAAAGTGGTAGCTGAGTTGATCGTGCCAACCGTCAAAATAATTGTCAGTGGCCCTAGTTGCCTGATCCAGGAAGGCCCACAGATTTCATAGTTTAGAATTCAGTAATCTGCACAAAATTGTAAGAGACAATACAGCAGAATGGTCTTGGTGTTGGTCCCAGTTGAGTTTGAAAGTCAGCTGACCTTGACTAAATCGCTGAATCTGGACCCATTTGGGCAATAAGGGCACCTTCCTTGTTGGGCTAATGGTTAAATGAGGTACTGAGTGAAGAGCACTTAGCACAGTATGCAGAACACAGTAAATGGTCAACTTATTGGTAATAATAAGGTTCCTTCAGCATACCTCTCTCTCTTCCTGTGGTCTGCCCACACCCTAATCTCCCGCCCAAGGAAATATGTTGACTCCATGTTCTCCACGCTCTCTCACACTGTTCCCACTAATCCATCTACTCTTCCAGGCTCACCTGCAGCGCTCCCTCTCTCAGGCAGCCTGCCAGGGTAGGGTGCAGATCAGATCTGCCTTCCTTTTGTCAGCAAGAAAGAAAATCATTTATATAGTAGGTGCTCAAAGAATGTTGAATGAATAAATAAAAGAAAGAAAATGAATAACAGGGTCCACCTTGTAAGGATGGGTGAGAATTGGTAGGGGAAACAGATCATGAGGGTTTGTGGACCCTGAGGTCTAATTTCACTGCTGCCAATGGACCCAGATAAAAGGCAAACTCTCCTTGTGTTTCTTGTGTGTGACAAGGAAGTCAACACATTTTTTTACAGCTGTAATAATGAGTTCTGTAAAGTGTTCTTATATGTATCACTTAGAAATACCCTCTTAAAGGCTCCTCTTCTCCTCTCACATCCCTGAACACAACAGGCCAGATGAACTCCCCGTGGAGCCTGGGCCTTGAGCCTGACCTCTCACTGAGCAGCTTTCTGCAGCCTTGAAAACCTGATAAAAGCCCCAGTTGTCCCACAGGTCACAGTCTAAAGCTGCAAAGTCCACTGGGCACACACTAGCCAACATGGGCACACACTAGTCCCCATACAGCACCTTTGTACAAATAGGTTGGATAAATAAGCACCCTTTCCCTTATGCCTTGGCACATGGCTTGGCCCAGAGGGTGTGGACTGGAAAGCAGTTCCCACTACTAGCCCCTCATCTGGAAGCCCTGGCATTGTCGTCCATACATGCACACACAGACACACTGATACACATACTCTCCAAAAGAG